>JAAAKL020000383.1:26658-43755 GCA_010016065.2 Carybdea cf. marsupialis auct. non (Linnaeus, 1758)
TTTGGTTAAGGAATTTGCCTGGTTTCTTCATCATAGCAAAGAGAACTTACTTGAGACATGGAGGATTAGGATTTATACTTCTTATACAACTAGTATTTATTTTGTACATTTCCCTTTTAACCCGTGTCTCTTTATATATCATCAGTTTATCATCAGTTTATGCCACTATAGCCAGATGGCCTCCAGAGGCTCATCCGCGCCCCCCTCTTTTGTCGTTCACTTATCCATGTTACTTTAGATTTCGATGTCATCTATATACCATCGTTTTCAAGTATTCCATTCCATCACCCTTTCCGCCCCTAGGTTGTTGGCTATTCTAGCAATTCATGCCTCGCCACTTTTGGTCTCAACGTTTTGGCTTTCTAATAAGATGACCATCTGCATGTGCATGACCACTGCTGCATTTTGCCACTAGTCTTTTCTTTTGGTGATAAGGATCGATTTTTCCATACTTCTTTATGACACTGCTGTCTTTGTCCCTTGCTTTTTCGTTAGTGTCTATGTCTACGATCCTTGTGACATTCCTGGTTAAATGATTTCACCCATTATTCGTCTCTTTAAACACGCGAGGATTGATCTTACATATAGAAAATTGTTATAGTGTTCGAATCTGTGCCATCCTTTTTTACTGTCCTATCAATTTCTTTGCTGATTCTATTTGAAGTTATCAGCTGCCCGAAACATACATATTCACGTACCACAACAGCTCAATGAGCATAGTCAGTTCTAAGTGTTATCAACATTACTTCAAGTTCTTTTTCATTTTCAGAGAGCAGATCGATGTCATCGGCAAACCGTACGTTGTTAAGCCATTCACCACTGATGTTTATTTCTATTTCCTTGAAATCTACTGTTACTTATTTCTTATAGTGCAGCGGTGAATAAGATGGGTGATAGTATTGCACCTTGGTGCACTCCTTTTTTAATCCTGATCTTACAGCTTGACTTTCTATTCCAATCTGTGCTGTGCCTCCTTTTTCAACGTGTTAATTTGTAGAAGTTGGAATTCGCTGACTTTCCAGTTTATACCGTTTTCTTATAGTTTATTGGTGGTACAAAACAATAAAACTGCACGAAATAGCGAAATTATTTTAGTACTAAAAAGCTTTTTTCGTCAAACACTCCTGATAGTACAAAATCGTCAGAATTGCGATAGGAAGAAATCAATAAAACTTATGCCAAACCGTGTTTTGAAAGTAGCCAATCAGACGTCTGACTGCTAGATCGGTGTTGTTTTGGCCAATCAGTGTATGTGGAAGTAAATGGTCTGGGGAGCGTCAGACGAAAAAGGCTTTTCAGTACTAAAATGTTTTCGCTATTTCGTGCAGTTTCACCGTTTTCTTAGTACAGCAATCGGTAGAAGTCAACGCGTTTCTGCTCTGTTCGATCTCTTTAGGGGATGATGTAACTTTCTTTCTTTCTTATCTAATGTTTTTTCAAGCCATTGTCTCTCTTTTCTACTTTGTCCAAGGTTTTAGTATTTTATGCTTTTGATAGAACTTGCTAGCTCTGCAACTCTGATATTAAATGTCTTCAGGATCGTCACTATCTCCTAGGGAGCTAGAAGATAAATCGGTTTTCAATGGCGCAGATCGCTACAGATAACCTATTTTAGTCTCACCACTCCTACTTTCCAGACATATATTTAATAGGTACTGCGAGGACTCTGTGAATCATAAGTAGCCTTAGGCTACGCAAAACAGAAGAAGCTGGAAAGGCGCAAGTGTCCACGTCACCCATTTCCGCACTTTAGAGGCAGAGTTGCAATGTTGGTCAGATTGACTTGAGCAGAAACCGTGTCTCCAGTAGTGCCCCTCTGATAATTGTAAAAACATCAATTCCGAAAGCAACATACAGAGATTTAATTTTTGATATTTGGGTTTTAGTGCGCCCTATCCTATCATAAATTATTACGTTTGCCCAGTTTTGTTAAAAGAGAAAAACGTTATTATGGCAGGATGCAATAAATGGTCCTTGAAAGGGTTCAACAGGTATTCTCTGCAGTAAGATCATCAGAATTTTAGGGGAAGAGACATTGCATTCTCCTCGAATTATGCCCATCAGTATTTCCACTTAAGTGGGATGCCTCCTCTTCAGAAACCTTGCGTAGGCCTCACGTATCGTTACTAACGTGTGTTTATTACCCATATTATTAAAGGTTAAAAGTCTTTCCAATATAGAAGAATTTCTCCAGCAGCTGCTCCCCCATTTCTCACGTATCTACTTAGTACTTGGTCACTGATCCCTAGTACCTCTTCTCCCATCGTCATTCCAAATCATGCACAGCACAAAATATTTTGATATAAATGCTTTGCTAATGTCTGGTTTCAGAATTCAGCTAAGAAAGATCAATCATATACAAATGCCAGTACTTGAATTGTTTCAACAGAACGACTCTTTTTAACACCCTAGACACTCCCAAACTGTCAATTTAAAGTACTGCTTTGCATTACTTCAGAAATTACCAACTTGTCTACAAGTGTCCATCCCGCTTCACGGCATTACGTCTGTAAAGACCAAATCCACTAAAATACCATTGGTCCACACAAAAATGGAGCGCCTTACCTCTCCCCGACTCCTACTGCCTTTAAATCTTCGCCTGAACGAAACTAGCTACTGGCTACCTGATGAAGAAGTGTCTACGGCCCGGACGAGCTATTAACACCCCTACGAAAGTAAAGGAATCCACTAATAAAAACCAAATTGTAGAGGTAACGTTCGCCAGATTGATTTGATAAGGAACTGTGTCTCCAGCAGTGCCCCGTCGACAATGTTAAAGACATTGATTTCCAAGACCAACATACCAGAACCCCATAATACTGCGGGGAAAGGGGCATGTCCTAAGTAATAGCATTAATGAATGCGCCTGTTATGTCGTTACTGTGCTGCAAGATAGGTGAAAATTCCGTAAAATATTATCAGCAATTGTCAGCACAGTAGTAGGTTTAGTAATCACTGTACACTGTTTTATCAATTAGATGAGCCAGAGTATCAACTTAGATGATCCATACATTGTAGGTAAGCAAGTAAAGGAAATTGTAACGTGCGAGCTGTCTACGTAGGTTCTTGTCTTTGGTGTTTTGATTATCTAGATGCTTCTGTTGGATATATGCGTATCAATTCTGTCGTTTATGTGAGACATTGGTTTTATGTAGAATTTGTGATTTGTCCTTCGATTTACAGGAAATGGAGAAATTGGTTGATCTTGGGCTCTGTAAATATATTGGAGTTAGTAATTTTAATATTTCAATGTTAAGAGAGCTGTTTGAAAGTGCAAGAATCAAACCTGTTGTCAATCAAGGTAAACAATATTACAGAGTAGGGTTTCCTATGATTTATTTTTGCGTATATGTTTTAACTATTCTGTATAGCTGTAGTTTCTATATCTGTATCGATCTCTGTATATATATAGATAGATATAGATATAATGTCATTATAACAGCCTCAGATAACAAGCGCATATCGAATCAGAAAGACCTCTTTCCTGTAAATGCTGATGTACTGTAGGGTTCGTCGTCGCTCCTTATATTGGTACTGGGCTATTGCTTGAGACAAACAGATTATACAATGTAGGACCTATGTACACCCATAATACACAAACAATGCTATAATCTTTGCAGTATTTTTACTTCCCTTTCCCAAACTAAATTTCCAGAGAGGAAAATGAATTTTTTGTGATAAGAAAGACGCAAGTTTGCATTCGCTTTTACTCCCAGATATAGAATAGCCAATCTCCGGACAGATTCTCTATGCATAGTGTACGTAGTGACGTTACTTTGCAATTAACTTTATTTAATAAAGAGTCAAATCAGATGAAGTGATCATGTGTTGCTAAGAATTTAAGACGCTTGACACGCCCTACCTAGGTAAAATGAAAATTTGTCGATTATGTGATTCGCTGCTTTTTACTAGCTGTGTACGAAGCTGTTGCTCCTGTTTCATTTTATGCTGGCTTCTCTCGACTAAATGAAGAGTGCAGCTATTAACGTCACTTCGTAGAAAGTAGATGCCGGCACTGCTAGCTATAAAGCTTTGTGATTGACTACAAGAATCTCAGAGAGTAGATATTATTCGTTAACACAATACTAGAAACAGGTATAGGACAAGTAGGAAGAGATTTCCTGACCGAAACATTCTTTGAAAGGTGCTTGCAGTAGGGGATACCGTTTATATTATTGTCTCATCAATAGCCAATCATTCTTGTTTTTATAAAGAACAATGGTGTTACTTGTTATATATTAAGTAACAAAGGAAAATTCCTTGTATATACATTTTGTATTTTTCATTCCTTTTGTAGTTGAACTCCATCCCTATCTACCTCAACACAAACTAGTTTATTTTTGCAAAGAAGCTGGTAAGTTTAAAGACAATTTATGACTTATTTACACGAGTATATGGCACATTGGCTAGAAAGAATATCTAGGGTATAATTGAGTTTATGAAGTGCTGATAGTGACTCGGATCAAAATGCGATTTATGAAAGTACTCACAGGACCATGACATAAGAAATAAATAGCCCTTCTATGCTTGCATTTCATGTATTAAGTTTTATTAAAACTGAAGAACGTGTCGTGAGAACGAACGAGGTAGAAGCTAAAAAATAGTAATACAGAAGACAGGTGGAAAGGAAGACTTCAAGTACAGGTTCAGATGTTTCTTGGAAATATCTAGTGAGACAGTTTAAGAAATGGTCATTACAATTGTCCCATTATCCGAATTCCGCATAGCACCCTTGTTGGTGGTAAACGCCACCCCCATTTTTATAACACTTTCTGATATAGACTTATTTCCGATTCGTTGAGTTGCTTTGATATGTCATTGGTCACGTTTTGGAGCTACACAGCAACGCTATCAGGTTTCTTTTTATTTGTCCTTATTCCTCCTTCTTTCTCGTTTGCAAATTTTTGTTGATATCAAATGGTAACTAGTTACTCCAAAGATTGTTTATTCCTCAATTCTTGATTTCATTTCAGTTTGTTTCTTTTTGAGTTGATGTTAATTATATTTCAAAAGTTGTTTCTCATGGATATTGTAACTTTTCGCAAGTAGTCGCATTTGTATATCCTGGAGTATCTCTAAGAGGTTCAACCACGTTTCTCAAGTGAGTACCCTAGCCAATGTCCGTTAAAAGAAGATTGGGACCATAACTATGAAAACGGTAGATGATTCGATGTTTTGTAGTTCTTTTCGTTAAAGTTTCTTTAATAAAATAGCAGAAAAGCAGTTGGAAAAACGTCAGACTAAAAGCATAAGCATTTTGCCTTAGGAATCCTTGATAATCACAGCATTTGGTAAACGTGTCATGTTAAGCATTTGGTCTCTATGTAAACTCTATGTGAGAGCTAAACTTTGCTTGAAATTTCTCAGCTTAATAATAAGGATACTGAATTTTGTTGTATTGGCACTCCTTTATTCAGGTATTCTCCTGACAGCGTATACCCCTTTGGGGAATGCAGGACGAGGTTCCATTTACCGTAATAACACTCAACCAGAACTTTTGGAAGACGATGCCATTAGGTCTGTTGCCCAAAAACATGGAATATCTCCTGCGCAGGTAAGTTTTTAGCTCAGAAGAAAACTTGGACGTGAATGAAGTGCGGTTTACATTGCGTGGTATTTATTATGCCTTTTTACGCCGTGTACTCCCCTTGAACGCTGCTAGGGCTGGCTGCCTATTTACATGTGATTTTAGTGGAATATAGAGCACTCTTAGACCGGATATCCTACATGCCGTCATCAATGGCTGTTCCAGGTATCAAACCCAGACCCTTTGGACTGAAGGCAAGGAACTTGCCCACTAGACCACAGGGGCTACAGTGCATGACAACTGATATCACGTATTGCATCTTATCATAGCTACCTCATTTTCAGTGTATTAATGATTGTCGAAAACGAGCTAAGTTTGTATTATGATGAAGTTCAACTCGGTATAGGAAAACGGTAACTCTGGAGTGCCTAATAATCATAAAAGCCGATTTTTCCCAGACCCTCCCTCCATCTTTCATCTAGCGGTTTATTCACTCTCGAAAACAGTAATCATACTGTAACAGTGCGGATCATAATTCCGTAAATATATCGTAGCGCAACTTAAGCAAACGTTCATGCTTACTTTCAGTGGTCGAAGACAAAATATTTTATCCTAATTATCTACCCGTGAAATGTAGTATTTCTAAGCCGTTGTGTTCCAATCCCCTCCGATTTCTTCCAATCTCTACTATTGTTTGTAGAAAAGGTTCCGATCCGTCGATTGTTCGGTACTCCAGAGCAAGAAACCTATAAGGAGCTGTCCTCGATGATATCTATCATTATTACCACAACAAGTCCAAACCTTGACTCTTCTGAGACCTCGAGAAATCTGACAACTCGGTTATTCCTTTCATTTCTTCCATTGATACATGAATTCGCGTGCACACCGTAAAGGCCTTTGGTTATGACGGATAGCGAAACCGTTTATGGATGGAGCAATCATAGTAAAGGATTGTTAGATCCAGGCTCCACGTAAAAGCTTGTGTGAGTTGTAAATCCTAATAAGTCCTTTTTCACATTGACCTACCAGACACCGCTCGCACTGAGGTTAGTGAATGAATACACAATTGTATGATCGATGACGTGATTTTCGTGTTTGTACATCAATTTGTAGGTTTCCTTAGCCTGGAATATTCAAAGAGGAGTGTCCGTTATACCCAAAACAAGACACACTGAAAGACTGAAGGAAAACTTAGCAGCCTCCACAGTAACTTTGGACTCGAGCGATATTTGTGCGTTGAATGCAATAAAAACAAGATGTCGATATGTGAATTTTCCATGGTGTCAAAAAGACGGAATTAACTTTTGGGAAGTAGACGATTAATTTCCTATGTATGTACTAATGTCGATAATGCTGCTGCTATTCATAAATATCTTATTAACCTCCCACTTAGGTACGATAAATTTCTCGTTTTATTATATTTTTTGTGCAGCTTAAAATTTTTATTCTTATTGTATTTTACTATATTAAAGCAAATTGTATTTTATTACATTTCATGTTGTAGTTGTTTGGTTATTATTTGTATTGTAATGGCTAAAGAGGGACGTGCTCCTCCACTTTTGTCAACTAGCAGTGGTAACGGAATTTGTAAGGGTAGTGTGGAGCCACTTAGCACAACTTGAACCTTGATATCAAGTATTATCGCTACGCCATAGAAATATCAATTTAATTGATCTTTGAGCCCGTGCCACATTAGGTACAGACACAGTGTTTTACGTTTCAACCCACACAGACTTCAATTGACGGTCGATAAGGTGAAAATGTAACATTTGATCAAGATCCAAGATAAATATACTCTATGGAAAAATTTAACACCTTTAGCTTGAGACCACCTAGTAGACTATGACAGTATGCCTTAGGTTTAAGTTATAAGGCTGCCCTCTGACGATTTGGTGGGGGCTGCGTCTACCCAAACCACTGCGTTCCGCGACCACTGCTACCAGATGTGCTCGTTGTGATAGCAATATAGCATTAACGAGAGACTTTACTTTTGCAATTCAATTGACTAAGGTTCATTGAAAACTCAGGTTAAACCGGAGTTTTTATGCTGCATGTCAAGGTTAAATGATGCTACAGAGGCTTCGTATTCTAATAAGTACATCGCCAGAAGATTCAGAAGATGAGGTGGAATTGCTCCTGGTACGGTTTCATCGTACAAAATGTAGAACCCAATCTATGACATAATAAATTGGAATGAGGTATTGTCGCGTGTTCCATGGTTATCAGTGTTAAATATTCAGTTTAATGGAGAGGAAACGTTAATTGAAATAGTAACGAAAAGTGTAAGAAACTTACTTACTTGGTCGCCTTTAGGCGAGCGACTACACACTTTTCCCAAAATACCGGGTTATCCATTAATGTACCCAGTTTCTCTGTCGTGACGCCAAGAGCATCTTGCCCCAGTACCTCCTCTTTACCGTGGTCTCCCTCTGAACTTTCTATGAACTTTCTTTGAATTTGGAGTGTTCTGTTTCTACCTCCATTCTAGCAGCTACTTCTTCACCCTTGTCGTCTTTGGCACACGTTCCTACATAACTTCCTCATTTGCCTGTACAAATTTATTTGTAGTCCTCATCGTTCGTCCCATTTTCCAGGAGCTGGAAACGATTTCTGACAAGTAAGGTATACCAAAGCTGCGTTTTCTGATCACAGATCAATGATCACAAACTGCTGCCTGCTGTATACCTAGCATCTTCTGGTCCTAGTCTAGCAGTGATCAATTCACAAAGCTGTTAACTCCCGAGGGGGATGCTCCAAATGTTGACACTATTTTCATATTTTAAGTCAAATCATCAGCACCTCCGAGGTCATGAAAAACTTATTAACCCAAACACAACTCGAAATCTTAAAAAGCAAGAGTTTTGACAAGCTTCTGGGATAAATAGAAATCGAAACATTGATAAGCTCCAACTGACGTTTATTGGCACGGAAGAGTAAGCTGCTATTTACTTGAAGAAATAGAAGCATTGGGTACTTTTCCAGATACCCCCACCACTATTGTTCAAAACTGCACCGAAGAAGAGTAACCCCAACCTTTTCCCACCCTAACCTAAGCTTACCCTTACCCTGTGGAAAAGGTGGTGGGGGTTCTGTCTTTAAACGAGGCGGTGGGGGGTTCTGTCTTTGGATGAGGCGGTGGGGATTCTGTCTTTGAATGAGGCGGTGGGGGATTTTGTCTTTGAATGAGGCGGTGGGGGATTCTGTCTTTGAATGAGGCGGTGGGGGATTCTGTCTTTGAATGAGGCGGTGGGGGATTCTGTCTTTGAAGGAGGCGGTGGGGGATTCTGTCTTTGAATGAGGCGGTTGGGGTATCTGGAAAAGTACCAAGCATTGTAACTCAATTTGTATTGATATTTGATGTAGAATAGGTGATGCATAAGATTGAGGTTTCCGCTGTAAAGTAGTTCATTCATAGCATACGAGTTTATTGTGCACTATTAGTATATAAACCCATGTGCCTTGTAATATGAAGTCTTTCGGGATCTCTGTATGATATTATATTATTATTTATATTAAAATAAACCTTTTTGTGTATGTTCTAGTCATTAAAGCTTTTAGTGAAAACATAGGAATCAATTATCACTTTATGGAAGTTGCAAAGCAAAGTCTCCTTTGAATGCAGAAGGTAAAATTGATGCGTAGAGGAATCTCTGTTTATTTTCTTTGTTTCCACTTTTTATTAATGACATAGTAGGCCAATTATATTGGGGAGCAGATGTAACTGCGGGCCGTAAGCGCGAAAGTGTGTAAGTACTATGAAGGCCTGATAGAATAACGGAAAACATTTTGGAAAATTCGAATAGCTCTATTTTGATGTCACTACCGACTCTTCATTGGAGTGAAATTGGCAAGTAGCTTTTCCCCTCCTCTCCAATCCAGCAGGTTCGAAAAGAGACCATGGACCTTCTGTGATTTCACTCTTTTTTGACGTGTCTAATCATTCCTCATTTTCAAAATAAAATATTTTGCCTTCCACATAAAGGTCATGGTTTCCTTTCCAACGCACCGGATTAGACAGGAGCACGTTCGAAAACAGATCAGAAAAAGGGGATTGACTCTCATCTTCTCTCATTTTCAAAAATTTGGAGAAAAAAATTGTTACAGAGAGGTGCGCTAGCGAGAAGAGACGCCCGAGCTAGCAGAAACCGTTTGGTCTGCCACAGATCGCATAACTATATTTGTCTTCTTATCAACCCTGTTTGTACGTCTAAGTAGCTTTTGCATTTCTTTCCCAGACAATTATTAAGAGCTCCTCTTTAATTAGCCTTTAAAGAGTAAGGGAACATTAATACCAAGAGAGAAAATTTTGATAACGGCCGTCCACCGAAGATGTATCAAAACAAGTCCGTGGAGTACAGGATGCCTAGCAAGTTAGTTCCCTGTTCTTGTGTCTTTTGGTTACACTATTAAGCAAATGAAAACGATAAACTCGATAAACGATAGCTTTTATATCCTATCTGTGAAGTCTAGCAACTAAAACAGTTAGCTGTTTCTCATATGAGCCTTCAAAAACTCCGTTTATGGTCGTAGAGCGGCACGAAGAATTCCTCCAATAAGCTTTCGAAGACGTACAGGGAATTTCTGAGAATGTGATGGTATTTCTCTTACTAAGAAGTATCTTTGACGTGATTATCAAGGTCTCTCCCCATTTTGTATAACTTCGTCAATGTCCTTTGTTGAAACTATTGCAAATACCCCTTTACTTTCTGATGGCCTGGGACAATATTTTCGTAAGAAATGGCGATGATGACTCCTGCAACGTAAGACGAATCCTTTAGTAAAAATAACAAAGCTACACATGTACACCCTTGGATGTACCTTGCCTCACCACTAGTGGCCTTTATGTTACTTCCAGACGTACTGGTTGAAGCGTGCTTCAAGATCTTTCGCGATATTCTTTGGTCTTCCGTGAACCTTAATAACCATTCGTATATATTTACGCGGTTACGAGGCTCGTTCGAATTCAATCAAATCAAATGTGCCCCTTCTATTTCATTTTCGACAACCCTCCTCGAAAAGTTTTCCCTACGTGCCGGTATCGAGTCAATTAATCTAACTTTCTAAGAAGTGAACTTCAAATTATCTACAAGCGCGAAAATGTGGTGACTTGTAGTACAAAAAATAGATGAATAATTAAATGCCATATGTAATACGTTTTACTTAGCATTACCTTTGCCGCAGAAGGACGAGGGTTCCCAAATCAAAGATGTGGCTGCCATCAACCTGTCAGTTTTTCAAAATGTAGATAGATTATGATACAAATGGTAATAAATTCCAGTTTCGATTTTTCAGTTACCCCCAAAGTAGCTATGATCGGTTTTAGGTTATATCGTAATGCCGCATGCCCTCTTAGCACACAGCAACCCTAAAGTATTTACTCTATTCCATCTTCTCCCATTGTCCTTCTAAAATACTTCCTCACTAAACGACGATTCCGCGAACAGGGACGTGGAGTAGTCGATTCAGTAGGAGGGCAAGATCAGCAAAGGTAATTATCACCATGCTAAAAACCCCGTTGTATCAAGTCATATGAATAACGCCAGGTTCCAGACACTGTCATCCCAGGATATTATTTTCTTGGGCAAAATACACAACCTAAATTCTTATACAAGCCCATGAAGATAATAATATGTTGACATCTACACGAAAATTTGGAAATTTTGTACGGGGTGCCCTTGTCCCCAGCGCCCCATTTGGCCACTGTTCGAAGCGCACAGGGAGCTATGACCAGAAATTTAGTGCCAAAAGCATAAGGTAGAAAGTTCATGAGAATGTTTTCTTCATTGCAACAGATACAATCAGATGCAGTTTTCAATGTGAAATTTCTTAAACAAGTCCTAGTGCGATTCGCAATTGGCGGCGATAGAATCACTGATCTTTAAAAAAGACTGGATCGAGCTTTTCATTGTTTCCAATGGCGAAAAAGTGTAGTCACGAGTACTGGCCCCATTAGTTAAAATAGCGCGGGAAAGTCCGCCATGTTGTGAAACATTGTGTATAAGCTTTGTGTGATGGGGACTGAAATGGCGTCCAACGACTGATCTCACTTTCAGACGGAAGATGCTCGATCCAGTGTTTTTTAGAGATCAGTGTGCATTTAATTCCTGGAAAGCTTGGTTCCCACCCGGCGACATTCTTAATTCGCGGCGACTAATGTTTATCAAAGCAATGATTTTCAAAACCGATAATAAATTTGCGCGAGATGAATTTGGAGAAGGGGTGATAATATTTGGCGACAAATTTTATCTCGAGACTATTTTTATCGCATACAGCTATAATTTTTATCGCCCGCCAAATTTACATCAAAATTGTCTGAGGACTATTAAATCGTCTTTTTGTCTTGTTGCAGTCATGACCTGCAGGCGTCGGGCCCTTCTTCTTGCTACCTTGTCATTCGCTTTGAGTGAGATATCAGTAACGTACCAGCCGTAACTTGTGAAGCGCTATTGGTTATGACGTATTTACAAATAAATCGAAAAGACAAGGAGAATGGGGAAACCACGTAAGTGAACTTTCCTTTCATGACCGAGAGTATTTCTTCGAGTATTTTCGGATGAGTACTTAAAGATTCGAGCATCTTCTTCTTTTTTTTTGATTGGCCCATCAACAACAAAGCATGACACGAATTATAGGGAAAGCATTCCAGCATAGATGTGCTTGGTCATAACTTCGCGCTATTTAGCTGAGGGACATTCTCAACAGACTTTAAGCATGTGCTTTCGTACGGAGAAATCTACAGTAAGTTATATTGTGAAAAAAACTTGCTAAGCCATCTACCATGTTCAAATTCTTTCGATCATATAAATATACATTGTATTTAAAAAACGGCCTCTTCTAATAGGCTGTTCAGAATATCGCACGACGAAAACCTTAAAATGCTTCAAAATCATGGCCATTAATTTAAAGTTATTGTACACACTTATCGCCTGGCTGGAACCAAGCTCAAGCGACTCATTTGAAACTGGCTTTCCAAATAGGCCCAACTGGTCTGCACTGGGCTAGCAAGAAAAATGAATCTGACAGTGTAAGAAGAAAAGAACGTCAAAATTGAACTGTTTCCTTGATAGACAGTGCCACTTGACGAGTTGATATGGAGCAATTCCGTGTGCAGAAAATATGTCCTAGTCATTGCCACCCAATTGTAACTCCAGGTCTCCTAAAACTTTCTCCAATTCTTTGAAGAACATTAATTAAACAACATTCTTCTTTATCACAAATCCTATGGCACTCTGCCATGGGTGAATTGTAGGGAAACTGGGGTGGCTGAGCATTCCCATAACATTTTAAAATGGGATACAAAACGACGCTTAGGGAATTCTACTATTATACTAACAAAATGAGAGGGGTGATAAATAAAATTGGGGGTAACAATGCATACTTCAAAATTTCAAACTCAAAATTACATTCTTATAATATCAGTTTGAGCATAAACATTTCTAACGTTTTTAAAGCTTTTGTTTGAAAGAAAAACATCAGAAGTGTCATATATAGGCATGGCCTGGACAGAATAGTATTTGAGGTGAATCTCTTCAAAAAAAATGTTCTTTTATCTTGCACAAAAGAATAAACTGAAGAGTAGCCACGTTAACAGAGACCTTGGTATCAATGTTCTAACTGAAGGAAATATGTAAAATTTTGCACACTAAAATGCATCAATTTGACCCCAAAAATACACTAAGGCATATGCATACAGGACTTTATGGTAGTGCAATTTATAACATGCTCACTATCAATACAAGTTGTTAAGATATTCTATAACTGATCTTTACTTAAGTAATAAATGTTAGATAATGATAGATGGGCCCAAAAAGTCTTGCTACTCTTTAACATGGCCACTTACATAGACAAAAAAGGTTGGCAGATTTCAATACAAAATCCCCATTGTGCTCCAATATATGCCTTTGTCACACCTCTTCCTTGTGTAAAAACTGTTTTATTTAGGCTTACCCCCTCCCCCCAAAGAAGGTAACACACAATGTCTTTTCCACTAAAAAATGTCAGAATACAACATCAAAGAAACTCTATTTCATAATAACTAACCGAGGATGTTATTATACTGCAGAGAGTTCACTTGCACTGCTACTACTGTAAATGTTTCCAAACTCACATTGTGTTCAAGAATGTTAAGAATTATTTATTCTTAGCAAAGCTAAAGCATACAACAAAATCTATCACAATGGCTCTACTTGCACATCTACTCCTCCAGAATTTTGAGGGTGTCATCTTTTTAAAGAGTTGATTACATTCTTACAAAACCATACTCACTTTCTCCCCTTGCATGCCAAACAATGCTTTTTGGGAGACCCCTTTCCTAGATAAGTAACACACGAATAGTCCATGCTCTTTTACATCCTCCCTCTTATGTGCCTAATCAATAGGATATTGCTTGTGATAAATGGAAATATTACAGGAATGGAGGATTAAAATAAATTAAGTAGTCAGATTTTTCCCAACAATTTATGAACAAAGTTAAACACTTTGTACTCTTGAGTGTTGAATGCAAAGGGGTTTGGAATATGAAAAAGGGGTTATGGGATAGTAGTTGTGTTGAATCTGATAATAAAGTCAAGATCGTAATTATTTACTAAGAACAGTAGGCTTATTGAAATATGAACAAGTACTAACCTGGCCTTGAAGGATTAATAATCTTAAATATCTTTCAAAGAAAGGGAAAATGTACTATTTCAAAGCAGTAAGAAATCTACTCAGCCAAACCATACTACCACAAGGGTTCTAGATGATGTATGAGAAGGGAATATTTTACAACATTACTTAATAAGCAGAAGGAACAAATTTGAATTGGCAGGAGGGGCTGAGAACATGATTATCATTTGCACAAATCACAAATTTTTGACAAGAAACTTTGTCTTTGCTCATGGCAAGCTTTCTACAGTGCTTGACAAAGAAAAAGACTTAAAAAAGCTTGGCATTAGCAAACCCAATTTTTCATTGCAAATATATATCATTTTGCATAATTGATTAGAAAATCTCTTTTATACATATACATATACATATTCTTCCTTGCTTTATTGTATACTTACTCACCCATGTGCCCACTTTCTGGTGTACTAATTCATGGCAACCTGAGATTGTATTGCAGTTTCCTTCCTTGACATTTCTCAACAGCAAAATACTATTCATTTTATTTCACACTTTGGGAATAGTGCGATAATGTAACCTCAGTCTTACTACTTTGTTAAGAGGGGTCTACTTAATACATTTGTTATTTAAATTTGCTAAAATCACTTACAGGAACCTATGGTGCTGTCAAACTCTGTCCATTGTGATCCCTGTTTATGGTTAATATGTAGGGGCATGTTTTAGTTGCCCATTCGGTTGGCGATTGACATTGGCTGGCAGCCTCTACTCCATAGGCTGTCTGTAACATATCTGTATTGATCACTCCTGGGTTTAGTGCGACTGTAGTCAGAGGTGAGGGTAACTCGAGAGCCAAGGATTTTGTCAGGCCTTCGATGGCCCACTTACTACAACAATACGGACCCACATGGGGCGAGACACTTCTACCCCATCCTGAAGATAGATTTACTATCACTCCCTTTCCATTCTCCATCATTCGTGGCACGATATGGCGAATACAGTTAGCTGTTCCTTTAATGTTGATATCTATTAAATTGTCAAAATCGGTAACAGGCACGTTCCACACTTCTGCTCTTTTATTTAGTATGGCCGCATTGTTTAGGAAAATGGTGGGGCAGCCATGAGCCGATATGAAGCTCTTGATCCATTCCCGCACCTCTCTATCAGATGATACATCCACCCTACTAAATTTGTTCCCTCCTTCAAAAGCGGGATATTTAGCATTGAGCTCTTCAATTACCCTGTTGTTTCTCCCACATCCAAGAACGATGTGTCCCATTTCATAGAATTTTTCAACCATAAGAAGACCTATCCCAGACGTAACTCCAGTAATTGCTATAAGTCTACCACCGCTGCCACTGGTCATGGTACCGTTACTCTACCTTATTTCCAATCACTAATAGTAAAAGTAATAGTACACAGAGTTGGTCTTGAAAAGTATTGTCTCAAATCGATTCTCTCACAAAAGCACAGTTACTTTGTTTAGCACGGCTGTTTAGATTGGCTTCTTACATGGAGAGAGCTAAGGAATGAAATGTACGAAATTCTTCTCCATGATATAACCTCGTTTTCAAGTACAAATTGTTGTTGTTGTGATTCCCATTACAAGGCACATAAAATAATATAAAGATAAATATAGAAAGAGATATGGCGAATTTCATTTTTTGTCAAGGCTCTTCGATCGATCCTTGTCAGAATAATTACATCGATATTAAACTAGATGTAAATTAACAAGGCTTCAAAGCATAATCACAAGAAGATGAGTACAAAAAAGATAACATCAAAACAGTAATAAACAATAACGATGAGTAGCTAATGACTACAAGAAAAAATAGGGAGCACGTGTTGCGGTAGCAAAAATTTGTAGATTAGTAATAAATTGGATAGTACGGTGTTAATGACTACATACAGTAAATAAATGACAGTCGAAACAATTACATATAGTTCACAACAAGGACAACGTCAACAGCCTCCAAAATACGGACGTGAAGATCCGTCCTAGCTCTATGTAAGAAAGAGAACCTACTGTTATCTAAGAATCGGCAAAATCTCTGTTATGCAACAAAAAATGTAGCGCAATAGCCGATTCAAGCTTTTCAGATTTGTACGCGGTGACCTGACAATCACGGGTAGGCTGTCGACGTTCACGGTCTCCACAACTTCTTGAAACAGCAGGGACGTACTGCACTATCCTCCGTTCCAATCTTTGTGATATCCTACCTGCATATAGCTGCCCGCAACATATGTTTAAAGACAGATACTAGGTTGGACGGTATACAATTTAGATATTCCAATAAATGAAAGCAAATGTTGATATTTAAGTGCCATCACTGCAGTATGAAAGAATCTCAAAAGAGGGATTGGGTTCGGGCAAAGTGGAGAGCCTAATACATAACTTTTTGTAGGGTCTGGGTTCTACTATAGAAAACTTTCCATATTTTACAAAATTGAAATATTTCGGTTCTTTTCAAGCTTAATAAATAGTCACACTTAATCAAGCCCTTTTCTTCTTTTACGTATGCACAGCTACACCCTTATAGTGTAGTAGAGACGTAGAGGATTTTCAAGGCCGGTCTCCAACTTTCTATTTTCGGTTTACCCAACATTTTTAAAACTAAAGACACAGTCTTTGCAGCCCCTCAGGAAAGAAGAACGACACCTCTCTCCCTGAGAGAGCCCCCTCCCTAATTGAGAACCGCTACCCCCAGACTACATCAAACCGGAGCTTTCCATAGTGACCTTGATCTAATTCTCCATAAAAGAGAGGTTATATTTTCTTATGATCTCTGAATACACTTATTATATATATATAATCTAAGGTAACCAGTTGTCACAAATGTGATATCTGTGAGAATTATTTAATAGCAGATGATAAATTTAGTTGTGCGGTTACTGATATTGTTTACAAAATAAGAGGGGATGTAAACTGCAATAGCAAAAATGTGATATACTTAATCAACTGCACACATTGT
>JAAAKL020000384.1:0-43727 GCA_010016065.2 Carybdea cf. marsupialis auct. non (Linnaeus, 1758)
GAGAGGGAACGGCAGGGGGAAAGTGGTGGAGAACGTTGCTCTGAAAAAAAACCGGACACAAGGGGGGGCGGGGGGGGAGGGAGGGGGGGGGGGGGGGGGGGGGGGGGATAAAGAAAATACTTTTACTCAGAAAAAATGACGTGTTTGACGTAAGATTGTTATCTTTGTTTGGAGGTAAAGGGGTTTTCATTATGGAACATGGTTTAACTAAAACATAGCCTTCATCAACACTGGGGAATGAATACGAAAGACACTGTAAAGATGTCAATATCTAGTTTGCTAGGAGATGAAAAATAGAGCCTCCATATCGTGTATTGCGTCCATCAATGAAATAAAAAAGAAAACAGAGCTCGTCTATTATGTGCTACATAAAAAGACTGAACTCTACTGAATATAAATCAGAGCCTTACCAGACATTTCCTCTTTCTTTTTTGATTGGATAACTTTTGCTCTTTCGACATCTAATGCCCTGGGGAGAGAATGAGGAAAACGTTCTTGATGTGAACTGTCACACGGTACAAACACTGTCCACTCTATTGAAAACAATGGAAGCGGTTCCGGCCCTTCAGAACGACATGTGTTAGGTCTTCCTTTTTTCTCACATAGTCTACATCTACATTCTCCTAAAGTTGATTTTACTTCATTGGAACAGGGTTACTATCATCTCCTGAAAGGGGGCGAGAGCCGATAGAAGACATTGCTGGACAGAAAACACATCGACCATCCCAGAGTAAACAAAACCCCAACGTCACAACTGAATGCATAAAAAATTCCCAATACTTTCTATCCTTGAAAGGTTTGTTTCGGATGATTCTTTTTATACAACGCTTCATCAGTACTAACCAATTATGTAGCAACATATTTAATCACACGATCTGATAACCACTAAAATGAACACAAGAATACTGCTTCCATATTTGAATTTCAAGTAAAAGATAAAACCCCACAAAACATGCCACTCTAAATCTCAAATCTATGCAGGATAACTGTGATCCACTTAGATCTTGAAAATCTTGGTCACATGACCCTGTACGACACGGATATTTCAAATTTTTACATTTTCAAGGTTCCGGAATTTGATTCGGAGACCTGCGTATGCCTTGATAGCTTTAAAAATAATCATTAGGGGAAATACAATGCAGAAAATTCTAGTCGACAATTCCAAATTCGGAAGAGATTAACTGTGTAATTATTTTGTTGCGAAACCCACCTTCTCGTCACACCCATTAAACTCCTCACGCCCCTCGATCATTACCATTAAATTTGATATAATGTTAAAATACTAACTTTATAAAAAAACTACAGCACGTTTTACCTACGCACGTCGTAAAGTTTGAGGATGAAAATACCCCTCCTAAAAAGATGTGAAATCAGCGGTCACTGTGCAATATTAGCGTTTACGCAAACGAAATTTTTACTCAAAATTCAAAACCTGCTCGAGGAAGTATTCTGCGTTTTATGGTAAATATGACATTGCGACTTTTCAACCAACAAGGGTCTTACAACATGCGATTGTAATAGGGTGTAAACAAGGAGCATTAGCAACTATATCTACACCAGTCAACGTGGTAAATTCATCCTATTGTTTTGCAAAAACTGATACATACCACGAACTAACTACTAAAGATCCTAGTAATACTGACTCATACCTTGGTTGGCAATTGTTGCATAGGTACGTTTCTGGAACATTGTCTGACTTGATACCCATACATTCGATGTGTTGCCAAGAACTAACGAGGAAAACGGTACAATAAAGCGATTAGGTTAAATGATTAAATGATGTATTAATTCTACCGGCAAGTCCTGCGTCTGGCAACTTCAACTGTAGCAAGCAAACACAATGCCGGCTAAAATCGCTGGTCTAAAAGCATGATGGAATGGAAATACCACACAATAAAACAGAAACTCGTGAAGCTGTGGTTATAACTCCCTTACCCGATTCTACTATCGACGTAACAGACTCGGGCGCTAATAACTTTCAAGTCTTGGTCTGGAAGTTCCCTTACAGTCTAACAGGGAAGCAAAACTGAATGTAATCCCCATAATACTAACGCTGATACCAGAATAACTCAAACTAGAAAAGAATTATCCGATCCTAACAATGAAAACAGCACTTAAAATGACAGCTTCCAAATAATTCTACAAGTAAATCATTGAGGGAGGCTACTAACTACTGAAGTTTCATGTATCCTCGTGAAACCATCTCTGGTCATTAAATAAGATATGACTTTGCGCTGTGAATCGAAATCAAACGAGAATCTTTCTCGAGGGCACGGGAATTGCCCCCCAAATAATACTAGTATCTATGAAAACGATTTTCAATGTTAAATAATCAAAATTTCCACAAGAGGTCCTCATCCGCAAACCACGTATTGTTGTCAAAGGTTTTAAAAGAGCAAAAATTGTGAACCATGGAATGTTGCACTAAATGTTCTTTACGCTTTACCTCACGACAAATTACAGTAAATCCGCCCCAACTGCTCCACATAGTGTCACGCTGCGGACCGTAAATTTCTACGGCCCTACCACTTCCCAGACTCTATTTAGTAAATGAAATGGCCCGAATGGTGTCTGCATTGTAGACACCCAGATCTAAGAAGATTGATTCGTGCCCTGTCAGCAATTTTGGCCTGCTCGGTTTCCTTTCTCTACAATAGCTTGCCATCATTCGTAAGGGGTCGGGTTTGACAAACACTCACCTATTGCCAATAGAAACTGGGGCTTGAGTACAACCACACTACAAGAAACGTGGTACGTTCACACTAGGAGTTCTTTCACAATCAGAACCTCAAACTATTTCGATGCACAAATAAGAAAAATGACAAAAAGTGAGCTAGCGGCCTCCCTGCTGTTCCCATACTCAAAAGAATAGTTAGTTTGTGAATGAGTGGTAGCATACTTAGTGAACGATTGGATGGCAATTTAATATCCCTGTTGCTGGTTTAATACTTCCGATGCCTACAACTGTGAAAGGCATTCCTCGACCGGGTCACATGGCTTGTTGAAGTTACGTCTTGCATGTAATACAACACTTAACTCCACATTTCCAAAACTGCAATGGATGAACGGTTCCCTATTTCCTTACGTATCAGCGTTGTTCGCTACCATTTAATGTGTGTAAATGTGAACCTTTCATTAATGGCCGTTTTCAGCAGGTTTTCAGGGAGGATCAAAAGTAGAAGTAACGTAATATTCCTGGAGTATAAGATTATCGTTTGAAACCACGAGGGGAATTGCTAGAGTAAACATAGGGTTAGGTCTAAAGGAGTAGTATTCATAAATGAATACTTCAGTTGCTTTGTCGTCATGCTACTACCATGTGTACTAGAACACTACGGCTCTATAGAAGAATGCAATGTACATTTCATGATTACACGCTCCTAGTCATATGCTCTCTACATTTCTATAAAATACATGCAAGAATACACGTATCAAAGCATACGCCAATAACAAACATGTTTGTCGGCTATCGACATTATCAGATCACTTAGAAAGTCTTTAAAGCCCTTATCTTGCGCAAGAAACGCTCCTAAACTCTTTCTTCCGTCCAGACATTACTACAGCTATCGTGACAAGGTAAGAGGTGGCAATGCAAGGCTATTTACGCAGAATTTGTAACGTTTCAGGTGCATGACACCGCCCCGGCCCACAAAGGGGTGTAATAACGGTATACGTAGAAAGACCCATCAAGGGGTGTAACAATGGTATACGTAGAAAAGATAGACATACCTGCATTTGTCACAGCATATCATGTACTCGTCTGTATGTTCAAATCCACTATGGTATAACATAAGAAGACAAAAAAAGTGAATGCCAGAATGCACAAGACATGGTTTAACGCCTAAATGGATCAGAGGAACGAATTTTTATGAGTCAGACAACATTTTGCAGTTGTGTTGGATACGCTAATTCAATCACTAAAGCTTTAAGTGAGGGCCTTGTCCTATCCTACTGGCCATCAGGATATCGTATTGATAAACTCTATCAACTATTACTCAAGAACCAGTGTTTTCTCCAAGCCGCTTTTGCCTGGAAACCGCTACAACTTTGCTATTTTCCCGCCAATTTTTCACTACTGCCTCAGAGCCCACTCCTTCTCTTTCTCAGATTCATGCTGCTCTTTCAAGGGTCTTCTATTAGTCAAATATGCCCTTAATTGTATCGCAAGCATTTAAGATGCCAACAAAACCATAGTAAATAGAAAACCATCTTTCCCGCCCGGCGCTTTATAGCTACGCAATTGAATCTCCTAATCCATGACGTCATACTTTGTATTGGTCATACGTTCGCCCCTGTAACGTACACTCACGGTATCTGAAGACACCTGACCATCAAATCACGGAGTTTGACACGTTCACATACTTCTCAAATCTCATATTTATTAACCCTGACCTCTACGCTTTTGAAAAGTTCAAGAGAGAGTACAGAACTTCGTGACCTCGTCATACTCATACCGCCAAAATACGCACTACACCTTCTACAGCGAATGCAGCACTCCTTCCAAGTCATTTAACAACTACTCAAAACTTTTCCATCTCCACTGCAAAA
This sequence comes from Carybdea cf. marsupialis auct. non (Linnaeus, 1758), assembly GCA_010016065.2. NCBI lineage: Eukaryota > Metazoa > Cnidaria > Cubozoa > Carybdeida > Carybdeidae > Carybdea > Carybdea cf. marsupialis auct. non (Linnaeus, 1758). The sequence continues at coordinate 4,549 of JAAAKL020000384.1, forward strand.
TGCCACGATCAGTAAAAAGTCATGGAACTGATAATCAAAAAATCTAATCGGTTGGTTTATATTAATTTCGGAAAAAATTACGTGCAGCCTACTGCGTTAACAATCGCCCCCCTGTAAGGTTTTTATTAAGTATCATAGCACTTATCCACTTATTTATGTTATTTATGTTAGAATTCGTACAAGGTTCACATTGAGACGTCATCCAGGGGACTGGGTATCAAATCAGCACGACTACGGTTAGCATCGTCAACACCCAATAAGATCGCACCTGCATTTACACCGTTAAAAACATGGTACACTTGCACCTTTCAGATACAGCAGAAAATATCACCTTTGCAGGAATCATTAAACCTGTTCCTCAAACGGTTCAAATCTATGGCCAATATTACAAAGCTAATTCTTAATCTGAACCATTAACCAGTTAACCACCTATATGTAACCTCACAATAAACATAAACATGGTAACCACATATGGGAGGCACCAACTTTATGTTGAAAAACAAAGATTTATGCATGGGTATGCATGGGCTTGTTTGTGGGGTTTTTTCGGTGGCATACTCGATTTCGAGCGTAGCCTATTGCTCAGCCAGAGTGAGTAATGTCCTGAGAAATAAATAGGAAGACCGGACAATATTTTCAATCAAAAATACTATTAAACAGCAATCTGTTATTAGATAAACGATTCCTTCGTAATGGAATAATGTGGTATCAGTGCTCGTGGGTCCTCGACCTCGTAGGGTTCAAATTCCGGTAAAGAGCACATTACGGGCCTAGAAAACCTCTTAAAACACATAAATGCTCTGCGTAAGAACGCCCCTTCAAGTTCTGTTCTCACAAAAGTTGGGTACGTTGATGTTACAAAAAATGGATGATGACCGATGATTGATGACAGACAATGGTAAAGAGGATACAAAAACAGAGTAATATTGATGCCGTAATCTGTCACTACTAAATGGGCATGACCATAACACCAAATGATAATTAATTGCCGTACCAAATACATCGTGTTATTCCTGCTTCATCCTCTTCCTCGTTACCAGTATCCGTTTGTTCATTCTGGTCTGGGCTACCTGGTTCCGGTGGGGTTGGTGGAGGAGGTTGACCATAGTTGTGATCCTATCGAGAACATAAAATACTTCCTGAATCCATCGCATGATTACATCAGAAGATACGAACCGAACAGCCTCAAAATAGCATCTAACCCAAAATCTAGCTGCATTACACAAAAGATTGAGTCGATATTGGAGCTTATCATTAACACTTGGTGACTTCGTGAATATAGCTCTTTTCAAACAAACATGCTGGTTATCTTGAATGCTTTACGTCGATTTAAAAAAAAGATTAAGCAGGCTTTCTTGCGCTGCTATGATTATCTGTCTTTGTACCACCTTCAAAAATAAATAAGTAGCCATCAGATTGTTGACATCTGAGAGAACTCTTAATCATAAGGGAGATGAAGCCCTGTAGGTCCCAGGCTGAAGGGTGCTACCAGTTAAATAAAATCAACATGGGTGTGCGCAAGCTACCATCACTACATCCTGTCTTTGTAGGGCAGCATCTCATGGGAAACAATGACATACAAGCAAGCATAAAAAAGATATTGCTGAAAAAATTACTTTGTTGAACATAGTGGGGTGGGAAAGTGTGACGTCACGATTTTAAACACTTTTTGAATTAAGGAGAAAAAACTCAATTTTCATGTTACCCTATTAGTGAGAACATCAATGGTCAAACTTGAGAGTCAGATATTGAGATATCTGGTTTTAAAGTTTTAAATCTCAGAGTTTTGACCAAAGATTTTAGACATTCAAACGCTCCTAGTTTAAACACTATATACACTAGAGGTCTGCTACATTGGGAAACAGCCTATTCCAAACTTGCCTTTCGATATCTGGAGTCGGATAGTACTAGTTTTTAAACTTTTGATTTTTCCCTCCACATATACCTCTAAGCTAGGCCTGGCCCATAAAACAGTGACAGTATCACAATAACCTATCAAAATTTCCCTCCACATCCTTGTTCAGGACTTCACATTTTTATTGAAAACAATATCATTCACAGATACTTCTAGCCTAACTGATAAAAATATGAATATGGCCACCACAGCAAGTTGCTTGTGGCTTCCATTGATAAAGCCTGAAGATGATTTGAATGATCTGCAGTTCATAATTTAGCAATTACCAAATCTTGCACTCTCGGTAGTATCTAATAAGTCACCTCTTGAAGTGTTTTGTAAAGAAAATTAGCATACAAATTGGAAATCTTACAAGTGACGTGAATCCTTCACAGTTGGGAATTAAACTTGGCGGGTGATAAAATTTACATTCAGACTTAATGCAAATGGACTAAAAATCAATCTAAAGTAGCCAATGAAATATTCAACAAAGGAAGAGATGTAGATGCTAAAGCAGCAATGCTAAAAATTGAATTTTGCTGCTGTACCACAAAATCAATGACCACAAAGATGAAATCTAGGCAATGAGAGAAGGCTTCCTCAAAGCACAATCTGTGTAAGTACTGAAATATTTTGCTGGTGTAAATTCTCTTTAATAAGGAAAGCATGTATATATATGTTGCAGATCATAGAAAACATTGGTCCAAGGGTTTTAAATGGTGAACTATCATTGGAATACATGATACCATTGTACAATCCTAACAGAGATTACCACAGAACATTATACCACTCTTTCACTCATCATCTAATGGTTAATTACTAAAAACCTTACCGGGTATGGAATAACATTTCTTCTCATTGAATATTTGCTGTTATGTTGCAGTTCATCTCCAAAACCATTCTGCAAACAAACCATGGTCTTCTCCAGGTTCGTGGAGTCTGCCCTAAAACACAAAAGGGAAACAAATAAAAAACAACCCCTTCAAGGAGTGGCCCGATATCAAACATTCTTGGCACACAACTTCCTGTTACAATGCTCCTACCTCAGGATTGCTTTTCTCCACTTCACTAATGAACCTTAACAGGTACAACAAAAGAAGTACCTCTGAAGCAATGTTTACATGAAACAAAAAATGGTTTCTAAAATAATGAAATTGACAGAGAAGAATAGGTACTTCATTAGCACTTAACTGGTGTGACAACTTGAAAATAAAAGTAGATTCGTCTTTCTTGTTTTGTGCTTTTATGTGGTATAAAATATAAAAAGAGGATTAAAAACAGCCATAATGTATATTGAGTACCATAACCTAATGAAGAAAAATAAGAAGACTTTGGAGGACCCTAAAACAAGAAAAGATTTGTACTTGGTACACAAATTTGAATATGATTCATACAAAAACCAGGAAATCCTATGAAAATGATGAACACAAAAGTAGCAAATCACCTTTCACATGCACCAAGTAAAGTGATTCAAGCAAAAAAGAAAGGCAGTAAAAAATTGACTCGATATGCACAAGCACCAATACCCATTAAATAACCTGCTGGCGATTAGACTGATAATAAAAAAATGGGTCTTCAGCTGTATATATGACAGAGACAATGTAGATGATCAGTATAATGTAGTAATGCATTATATATGATTATGGATCTGGTGATTATAATGGTGGGCATGGTAGTGGTGCTAATGACTGAATACACTATCAATGATGAAGGGGCACTCTGTTAGCATCATATAATAGTGGATGCTGATATTTTTCTTTAAAAAGCAATATTTACCTGAACTTTAGATTTTAACTATAACAAATTAAGGACAATCTGGAAAAAACCTCTAACAGAGGACTGCAGAGTTCAGTGCCTACTAATGCAACTATTTTAAAATATTCTGGCCAACTAAGAAAAGTTGTGTGTTCAGCACAGTAGAAGATGTGAACTTTAAAGCATAGAAAATAGAAACTATATTGGTCAATTGATTAACTGCAAAGTTGCCATTGTTTTCATGCTTTCAGATTACGAAAATACTGGGATTGATGCCAAGACCATTCCCTTTGTGTATTAAGAGTTGCTATTTGTATTACCTGGCAGAAAGATGGGAATTTACAGCCTATTACATCCCCAAATGCTAGAGGAACTACCTAACTAATGGAAGTTTTTGTTTAAAGGCCAGCAACAACTTATAGGTAAATAGACACTTCCAGCAGTTTGTTTGGTAGACTTTTACAAATCCCATAAAAAAGTTCTTTCTGTTGCCAAAATGGCAATATTAATATTTGGCAACTGATAATGAGCTCAGGAATAACAGACTTCAAAACATGCCATGACAAATAAGAAGACTAAATGACATCAGTTGTACACAAACCAGTGATAACATGTGAAACAGTGGATAACCTTAGCTACACTATCAGCATGGAAATACTTTGCTATTGATTCAGATATTACATTGCCTAATGATCAACAGGAAAGAGTCCGGTAACAGTGATACCTAAGGTGTGCAAATCACATAATATATAGTTGCAAAAGCTTGGGAACACGAAATAAAAGCCCTTTCAGGAATCCCAAACTTCCTTAATTACAATAGCCCTTTCAGTCTTGCTAGCAACAATATATCCTCAAAGGAAAAATTCAGTAAATTACAAATTGTCTTTCTTAGAAGGTTACTTCAACTGAAGTTACAGTGGATAGCTATTACATTTTCATCAGATGTCAGAACCGATGTTTCCATATGCTTGCAAATTCACCCTCAAGGGCACAAAAATGGTCTTAGTCACCTCTTCATCCTCCATTTTCTAGTAATTGTCATAACAGCAATGGTGAATCAAGGCATAACAGACTTTGTTCACTCGCCTTGGTTTAAATTCTGCTTTTTACTATCCGATATGTGTTGCCACAACCTGGATTATCTTTTGTTGTTTTCTTATACTATAAATGCCTTAGATAATGGTATCTATTGTTTTGTGAACTATATTCATCATGGTAATTTTTGAAGGTGCACCCGGAAAATTAAAATAATACTTTCTTTGAGCATGGTTTAAAGGAAAGCCTTAAAATTAAAAACCAACATTGACTACTGTCATTTTCGTCTCAAGGAAATTGACGGAACATTGAACATAAATAATATATAACAAGTGAAACATCAATAATGAGGAGAATTAATGGAAATGCCACTGTTTTCATTATTTATTCACTCTTTTCTATATTTAGCAGTATATTTTGAAAACGTAACTGTAGAAACCTGAGCCTTGTGTGGTTTGTGTGGAGTAAATGGCTTGCCACTATTAGTACATATTGACTAACACTCTGTTATCTCATACCTGGAAAGGGACTTGAACACTCTTCCCCCTAAGCGAAAATGATATAACAATGTGTGTGGCCTTTCTATACAACCCTGTTTTGTGTGGTCTCCCAATGATTAACTTTTAAAAGTATTCATTTAAATGAATAACTATTCTGTGAAAAAGCTATACAATTTGACATAGATGAAGAATCATTGCATTGGAAAAAATTTCTAAAATTCTTGGTAATGCAATGTAATCTTGATAATGGCTGATAAAAGTGGAAATGTTGCCGAACACTGGCATCCAGCATCCTCTTCATTTTCTTATTCTTATTTCTAGATCATTTTAACAGTCTTAATGCAATGCATTCCCCTTTGCAGGGGCTACTGCGGTGCCCATGTACATGGTCCTTGCACTGGTGCATTGAGCACTTTAAGACCAGATACTCTTCCGCACATCACTGATGGCCCCTTCCAGGATTTAAACCCTAACCCTCTTGAACTGAAGACCAGGAATTTATTCACTTGACCACAGTGGTGTACCATACTGCTGTTTGGTGTCAACATATTTTTTACACATAAACACAAGGGATCCACAACGTTGATCTGTAACTCTTAGTGCAAAAGAGGAAGACAGGATTACACAAACACACACAGCCACAATCTACAACTGTTTCACACTTACTCAAACTGGTTGCCAATGTTTGATTTCCTTGTAATTTCATCAAGCAAATCCAAGCTCATAGTCAAAGTTGAAAGTCTTGGGACAGGCATGAATGCAACCTTACTAATCTCCTCCTGCCAATCTGTTTGCAATTCCTACACCAATGTAACACCTTGATGCAGACCATCCTATCTCCAATACCACCTGAAAATCAAGGAAAGACATTCTAAACAACAGAACTGATACAAAAAACATGTCAAAATGAGTTTCATATTCTGGTATTATGGAAACTTAATTCATCACACTGTCTTCAAATGTTTCTGGTATATTGCCAGTGGCTTTGTAAACAATGTAGACTGCCTAAAAAGTGAAACATTTTCCCAAATCAAAGTATAGTTCAGCAACCTAAAATGTCCAATTGCTTCACCTTAGTCTATCAATACCAATCCAGAGGTAATCATTACATAGGCATTGTTTCTGTTGTGGTTTTGGTTTTGAACAAAATTTCTTCAAAAGCTCATCATTTGTCATGCTTTAACATATGTAAATTGATAACTCCATTTTCTACAACTACCACAGGTGGGCTTTCCTCAATAAAAAACTAAAACAGAAAAATATAATGGTACGTATTTACACTTAAAAATACATAGCTATTCAATTTGAGTGTGACGTAAATAATTTAAAGAATCAACTTGACCTTGCTGTTAACATTAAATTATACTACCATAGATTTGAAGAACAGAAAAAGGTTTGTTTTTGTTGTTTGCTGTTTTTGTTTATTGGCTTTAACGATGTGTACTCCCCTTTACTTGCCCATGTACATGAGACATTCTACTGGAGCATAGAGCACTTCAAGACCAGATGCCCTTCCTGACTTCACCAATGGCCCTTCCAGGATTTGAACCATGACCCTTTTCATCCAAAGGAAAGGAACTTATCCACTAACCCATGGCAGCTCTTCGTGTAAAGGGAATAATGTAAAATCACTATTCATCAGTTCTGTATTGTAGAGGGGGTTGGAAAACCATGGGAAAACAATTTAATAAAAAGGTTGCACTTCTCACTCCACATAAAGGTCAACAGTGCAAATTCCCCCTTACAAAATATGTAAATCAAAACATGATAATTGTCAAGTTTTTAAAGTTTATTGCAATAATAGTAAGAAGTGACAACTGGTCACCTCTACCAAGCTGATTCTGACAACACAAGCAAAAGGGAAAATTATTGATGTCCCTTTGGGAGATACTGAGATAATGACTGTTGTCAAACAACTGAAATGACAAGTTGGCATTGTGATGCTTGGCTTCCTTTGGTTACAAATTGAATTGTAGTAGCTAAAGCAGATATTTTAAGACACATAGATAACTCCACAAGCCAAACGATACAATGAGGCTATTTCTGTGGCATAAAATATGAACTATGTTCAGTATTCAGCCATGTCAGGGATAATACCACTACAAAGGTAACTTGGCATCTTCTTATTTACCTTCTGCAAATGTGCTATTAATCATCTGCACATTGCTTTTAAACATGTTCTGAATTACAAAAATATATCTGCCACTCCTTGATGTACTGATCAACATAGTAACAAGAAAAGGCAAATCAGTGCCACTACCTCATGTATCATATACTATTACTGTCTTATCTATAATCTACCTGAACATACAACATTCAATTACCAAGTTGCACTACTTGTACCTGTAATTATCAGTGGCAAAAGAATTCCTATGTGGTTACAAAATGGGAAAGGAGATCTTGAGTTATCCTCCCCTTTTTAAGCAATAAAACTATCTATAAAAACAAAATATTTACTATATCTTTATACTTATATTTATATGTACTTAAATCCACATAAACAATCATACTTTTGAAGGATTAATCCATTATTTGAAAGAAATTCTCTTCCATACATCATTTAAAGTATGCCTATTTTGAGATTGCTACCAAAAGCAGCGATTTTGGTCTGGCAAAATGACATGTTCATTCAATGTTTTTGGCTTGGTTAATCTCACTACAGGCATGGCAATTTTCTCTTATCATTGCAAGTAAATGGTATGTGGTTGTTTTCACATTCTTTTAAAGCTGCCACTATTTGTAAGTGATGCCTGATGAAAGCACAACTTAAAATAAAAAATAAAATAAAATAGTGATTCCCTAAGGTTTCAGAACCCTTACATGTTGATGAGTCATCCTCCATTTTCAGTTTGACACTTCTCTAATGTCAAGGTGATAGGAAACTAGTATCCTTCCTATTTTGCAAATGTCTTTTATCACCAAGTATAAATGGTTCATTGTAAAGATAGTGCAAACAAGATGTATCATAGATTCTACCAAACAAAGCAAACTCCTTGTGCAAGTGTGAAATTTTAAGATAATAACTATTATTTTCAAGACAAATATCTAAAAAGGCAAGATCAAGTGAAACAAATACCTACTCTAACAAACACTGGTGCCCAAGCCCCATTCCTCATCAGTCCATAAATAGATGAAACAGAGTACTTGCACCATGATATCTCAACATTAACTTAGTACCCCAACTTCCCATCTTGATAAAACAAACAAAACAACACAGAAATTACACAGTAGGTGGACTTGTGAAATTTATATCGGCATGTGAGAAGTTTGTAAAAGTTGACTAACAATTTCAGTATGGAATCATGCCAAACAGAAAATGATCTTATAAGACTGATGGCAGTGGAGATCTCTGCTACACTTTGATAAACCTTGGGCTGATTGCAATTTACATTGATGAGCACCAGTACTGTAAAAGGCCGACCCTGAGTTAAAATGAGCAATCCATTTGTAAACAACATTCTCCAGATTCCATAGAATACTGTTCCTTTCTTGCATAAACTTGCCAATGCCCACCTATTTGCTTGTTTTGACGATTTAAATACATTGAATATACTTCGTACTCCATTAAAGGCAGGTCAATCTTTAAAACGAACAGTGCCTGGGTACATTTAACATCTTGATTGAAATTGTTATTATACCCATCATGTAATCTTTAAAATCAATGAGAAAACAACAATCATACTACGATTTTCCCCATGCTGTTCTAGCCAGAATAACAGTGAAAGACAGGAATATTTGTTGTCTACTGCATTACTACTAGACATCACAATGGACAAAGATCAGAAATATCTACTAACAACAGAAACAGCAATGGTTACAGTTTAGTTAGCTTAATCGTTACTCAACATCAACTGTTAAAATCATTTAGATCGCCCTGATTGAAAAGGTTCATCGCATGACACTCCCCAACTGGTCTAGAGTAGTTCCTAAGCATATATTCTAAAACTGAGGAGCCAAAAAAGGTTTACATGCATTGGTAAACTTGTTCAAAGCTTAACTTTAAGCTGTGACTCTCGCTGCAGCGTCACCAACCGCCAGCACAAAATGCCTCATAGTAACCAAACTATTCTTTTGCTGATAACCCTTGATCATAAGCACATTCAGGTACCCATACACATAGTTAGATACTGAGCAATGTTAATAGATGATATACCAAAGAATTCCATAATTTTCTTGTTGTTTCACTAGTGCAGATCTTTCATACAAAATTTATCCCATCAAGTCCTTTCGGGTACTAACAGATTCAGGCACTTAAAAAGAAAGGGCATCTGTACGCCTGAAACCCAAGTTCAAGATTATTTCCATGCCACTGAACTTAAAGTTAACCAATCCTAATAAGCATTAAGGTTGATAATGGAACTCCCCTGTATAAACTGTAAAACAACACTCTAACAAAGTATAACGGTAACAATAACTAGGAAGTTCCTTTTATCTACGCTGAAAATAAAAAAGAACTCGTAACAAATTTGCATTAGGAACAACGCAAGCAAAAGAGGGCATCCTTTTCCCGCCTATCAATTCGAAAGCTTTGACAAAGTCATCTTAACAACGCAGCAATTCGATACTACGCTTCCTGGCGAAGTGCTACGAAGGGAAACTTTAATTTAAAGTTTCAAAAAAATCAGAAATTCAGAACAGAGATTTTGGGTCCAAAATCTCCGATGCACAAAATCTTCAACGACACAACCACAACAAATGTTTTGAAGGGCCAGGTGTTAACTCGTGAGCACCGAACTCCCTCTGTTCTCAAGAAATAGAAAATGCGGCAAGACACAGCGAAAACTCGGCAGGTGATATAATTTCTGGTCACGAGATTTCGCAGGTGCAAAATAGCAATAACAAGAAAGGGTCCAGAGGCCAGTGCTGTTAGCCAATCCAAATTACTGACAAAAATGGATTCTCTTCAAAGAGAATACTTGGTTGTCCTCCGCTCATTTACATCTTTCTATTTTGCTGGTGTCAGTAATGCGAACAGAAATCTACTATTTAATGTTCTATTGACGTTTTGTTTCGCATAACAAAACAATGTTGTGATGAACGGGGCCCTGAATACTGGTACGTGATGCTTCGACCACGGCCATCAGTTCTACTTCATAATGGTATCTATACTTCCTATTGTATGCAGTAATTCCGTAACCGAATATCAGCTGATATTATGATGCTAACAAAGTGTCCCACGGCAATTCAAAAACGTCACTGGTGACGCTGAACAACACACAATTTCCAGCGTTCCCTAAACACGCTTTTTAAAGCAATCTAACTTCAGAGAAATTTATCATTGCTTTACTCATCTAAAGTAAGTCTATTCTATGCTTCACATTCCGCCAGTGAATTTAGTAACAAGATTAGAGACAGGGAGGCGGACAAGCATGATAGCTGTCCTAAACACCTTAAAAAAATTACAACTACTACTATCGACCACTGACGAAAAGCCGCATTGTCAAACCGGTTCTCTCAAGATAAGAGCCTTCTACGAATATTCCAGTTCTCTCATATCCTACCAGAAATATTAAATGTAAACATCGATCGTCGGTGTAACCAGCCAAAGGAGCGTGTTCATCGAATCGCTATGTTACATAGATAACAAAATATAGGTTACTCCCAAATACCTAGGCAACTTTTTTTAGTCTGCGCAAAAAACCCTCGATCGTTCTCTTACATGAAAGTAACAAAATCTTCATAGCATTCTCCCATCCCCTAGCAACTTATCTCACAATCTCTGCTTAAAGAACACTGAAATGCTGGTTTGCGGCCCGAGCAACGGGAAAAACAAGTTGATCTTACTTCATTCTATTTTGGTACTACCACTGGTTCGCACCTCTATCTAGGGCTATTGAACAACTTGAACCATCTTGATTCTATCCCTGTCCCTTGGAATACTTAAAGAGATCTTTATTCTTCTTTATCGGTATGCATGTTTTGTATCTTCTGGTACTGATACTTATTACAAATTAAAGATCATTATTTTTAGCAAATTTGCTAAATCATATGTGAATCCAATGTTGTCTAGTTTTTCCCCGAACGCTAAAGCCAAATTTACTTATCAACCGTAATATTAATCGCGTGTTAGAATAATAGGAACTTCAAAATAGAACTCGTTTGTCTATTCCTTGGAAAAATCTTCGGCTATTACACTTACAAGTGACTATAAAAACCTACAGGCAGGGGTACCCTAATTAAACTTTCTGAGATGCCTTGAGATGTTAGGGCAGTGGGAGGCACGTGGGGTCGCCCAACACAGTTTTTCTTCATTATTTTAAAAATTCGTAAGAGTTTTCAAACGCTTACTAGATATTCACAGCTACTTAAGAACCCATTCTTAATAGTATAAAAAAACGGCCATGCGCTTGTTGACTGGTCAAAATTGACTTCACCCACATCTCCACCCGCACCGCCAATCATCTGCTCGTTGCCTCCTTCAGTGTAACGGTGGTGGTATTACATATGTCTCACTATACCCCGCCCACAAATAAGAATCCTTTTTAAAAAACTGGCCACCCTTCATATCGATCTTCAAAATTTGATACTAAGAATAAGTAAATAAGTAAAATTTAAATGAAGATGACTGATAAACTTGAAATATATTTGCCAAGTGCTTGTCAGTTCACAATGTGTACTATATCAGTAAAATAATTTCATTCTTCTGTTAAAATACATTTTGAAATCCCTACGCTCCACCTACAGTTGGATGATTTTCCCCCTACGCTTTGTCATGAATGTATCCACTGGATCGACTGCCTATTACGACTTCCATTTTCCTTAGTTTTAAAAGGTCTGTGACACGACGCAACATCGTAATACGATTCTGCTTCCTTCCTACAGTCAGTTCAAAGAAAGATGAGTACATAACGTAAGTTGACCAGTGTCGTAGCCACTACACCGTTCTCACGTGAATCTAATGGTCATATCCAGAAGGTGGTCACAATGAACTTTGTATTCAGTCCACACAGCCAACGTCAAATCTTTATCCTCTCTAACTAACAACGCCAAACGGTTTTAGAAATCAATCCTACTTAATAATAAAAGATAAACATCCAAAAACATTTGATAATCTACAATGCTATAGCATGTAGCTTCTGTAGGTATCAAAGGTGTAAGTACTGGGGGTGGGGTGATGACACCGAGTGACTTCTTTGATTTCTTTGTTCTTCCTATTCACTTTATGTCCGCAGTAAAGCATTTTCGTATATCAGCTACCCACTCCCCCTACCTCTCAAATATTTCTGATAGATATCCAACAGTGAATGCCTTGTGAGTGGACAGTCTCGCATATTTTTGAAATATTCCCTTTTTTATACCGTTTCTACGTTTCCCTGGTTTCTCCTCACTAGTATCACCCGGTCTTGATTTTGCATCCGCTCGCTATTCTTTCTTCCCTCAAAGCAGTTTACACACAGATCGCCTACCTGAGGATATCTTCATTCCTGTGGCTTTAAAGTATCCGGTCACATCACTAGAACTCCCTTATCCTGTCTAGATTTGTTCTTAGAATATTTTGGCCAAACACCTGCAGTACACGATTATGTAAAATACTCTTTTCTTACCATATGTTCATCTCTAGGTGACGTTGTCATATTTCCTGTAAACCTGAAACAGCAAACACTGCTACCTCAGGATCAAACCAGGCAATAATAGTACGAGCGCGCCAAATAGAACAGTGTTTGTTATGTCCAGTTTCCTTCAGAAATAACGTACATTAGATAAACGGATATTGATTATTCCGTTAAGGAAGCAAGCGCATCCTTGGACATTACATACCAGTAAAGCACTTAATCCTCTCTTGTGGCACGCAGTATTGTAACCATAGGACATTTTAAGGAAGCAAACTCGTACAAAGATCTAGCCCTGATACTGAAGCTCTCGTATAGACAAATTTTAAAAAAGTAACAATACAAATAAAATGATAGAAATAGGTGTTCTGGGATGGGATACTCCCTTGTTAAAGCTCTCGCTGAATATTTGGGAAATGGGGTGCAATCGCGCCACTTAAAACATAGATCTACAAAGAATTGATCAAATCTTGCATGAGGTAGTTTACAATATCTTTCATAACTTCGTTTTTCTATCTTTGTAACTTTGATGGCAATCAACGGCGGAAGAGTTTAAACAAGAACCAGAGGACCGTTGAGGGTACCAGTGTAAGAGAATCTCCAGGTGCCACGCCCATTTTACGAGCAACGATCCTGACACAACGGGTCATACAACCCGTAAGTGAAGCGTCCTTTGTCCCAAGCACGACTTCGCTTATGCTTCGTCACTGCGCAACACATGTGCCAACATCTCACACTAGTCACATGCTGGTTAATGTTTTCAACCAAGGATAAACAAAGCAGAAAAATCGATGCGTTGTGACATTTCACATTGCGCAACTGATGTGATAATCAATTACAGGATCACGTATCAAAATCTAAACTATACCGACGTTGCCTCATTTTGAAACAGACGACGTGAACATTGTTGACATTTTCCCCTCTTGTGCATGACCAGGAAGGTGTCACTTTTCGCGATTCTGCGATTGGTTTTAAGCGACGTGGAAAACCCGGTTTGACAGTTGTATGCTTGTCCCGTTGTACAGGCATCTATGTATACCCTGTTAAGTATTTTACATCAAACTGCAGGTTCAAGGAAGACTATTACAACTGGTCAACCAATCGATGCGGCAAACAGAAATTCATCGATAGTACTCTTCCTTGTAACAGAACATGACAGATGCACCCGGCTTAGATCTCCAACACTGCACTGCGCTACACTAAACCGTGCGGGTTGCCAAATGACAATCAAGGGGGCGTTGACAAGAGTGAAAACGCAAGATGACTAAGTCCCTACTTACTTCAGTAAGGAGCTATACAAGAGAAAATCTTTCCTTTTTTAGACATTCTGCTGCCACAAGATACCATTCAACTTATTCTTTCGTAATCAAATGTAATGTGTGGACAGTCTTTTGCTAAAAGGTATTTGCGGCACAAATATGCAACTCGATACCTACAGAAGTCCATGATGATTATGAACCTAGCCCCCGTCTACGTCTAGACAACTGTTCCACTTTACTGACCAAACCAAGAACACCGCGACAAAGACACAAAAGCCGATAAAAAGTTAAGCTGAGCATGACAAAACCAGAGGACCAGAAATCTCATGAAGTTCAAATCTTTATTTTACTGAAATAAATACCCTACCAGAAACAACAGCATGGTGGAGATGATCCACGAAGTAGCCTTTGAAGTTAGTTATTCTCTCATCTCTTACTGAACAAAACATAGTGTGGATTCGGTAGCTTGAACATGATTCTTCACTTTACACTTACAATTCCATGGTTGGCATAAATAGGTGGGGATAGGTGGGGCTCGCTGTAACTAGGCTGATGCCTTCTTCAAACCATTAGCAAACATCAGCATCTCAATTAAAGAAGTAACCGTATGCTTAACGCACCAAAGTTAAATCGGAGCATGGGGCAAGAAAAAAGTGAGCCCAATCAAGTCTCTAAAATAAGCATCTAGTTTGTATGTGAAATTTATGCTACTGGGCATGGTCTTCAATACTTAACTAGGTGCCTCCTTATGGTCATTCCCTTATACATTGTTTATTAAATTATTAGTATTACAAATCATACAATAATTACCCTCAATATATGATGCAGGTATCCTCAAGTGATTCGATAATCTATCACTAGGTAGGCCTCCCACACCGCTTTGTAACACACCAGGTAATACCAGGTAACATTTTGAATGTACACATTATTTCGTGGGTCACCAGCTACCAGCAATGTAAATGAGGAACATGTTAGTGGAGTACAATCCAAGTACAAGGTCTATGCGACATTGGTATATTCAAGCTGTCTCAATATTGCAGAGTGATGAAAAAAGTCAGAAATGCCCGGATGGAAGATATTTGGGTCTACTTCCCAAATGTGAAAATCTAGATTGACTTTAAAGATGAATATGTTTGGAATATTTTACATTCAATGTAAAATCTTCTGTAAGCCCACATCTTCTAATGTCTGAACAAATAACATATTCCTTGGGATAACAACCGCGAGCATACACGGTTGGTCACACATCCCATTTTCAGTGGGGTACACAAGAGGTTGATACATATTACAGTCAACATGGAAGTAGTGGGGAAAGTGTTCATAGCGAAAACTGGCCCGATGTTAAGCTATCTTGTTGAACGAAATCACACCTTGAAATGAAGTTAAGCTATCTGACGGTGCCCAAATCAGTAACAATCCCTAATTCACATCGTTGTGCCGTAGCCGACACAAAAGGCAAAGGTTATGACAGCCTCGTTTTCATGTAAACGACAACAAATAAAAGCTATTGTTTGCAAACTGCACAATAATAGAAAAGCGCGTCTTTCACCAAATACATACAATGACACTTTGACAATAATGTTATGCATATAAAGACAATACGATCAAATCTGGGCCCTATTATCCAGCCGAATCAATCTTTAATCTCATAACTTCGCAGAGAAACATCTTGTCAAACACAATAAACCACGAAGCAAAGTGTTCTCTGGATACGTAGTCTCATGTTTTAAAACGATATCACGACGACGAATACACAGTATTTTAGGTAACGTTTTCAGAGCCCAAATTAAATGAGAAAGAAGCAAAGGGCTTTAAAAAACATCGTTCAAGCACTGACTATCGTAATATGACCATCAGGCAAATAAGGAACCTTGCTACGGCAAAACCGAATAGATGTTCCATAACTAACTAAAATTCTCTTCACAGCACGAATGACGAAGTTTTGATACTTACTGAAATAAGATTTAACCGTTCAAACTTATACTAGTCATGCTAATTTTGTTTGCTTCTGTGAAAGATTTTTAAATAAACTACATGATCTCACGCTGTTGATCCTTGCGAAACTTACTACTATACATCCTAAATCATGATGATATTTGGGTACACAAGTGGCCTAAGTAGAAGGCGTAAAATTTCATAGCGCTGTAAATACAGACTGCTTCTCACCAAGGCCGTTCCAGAAGCAATAGCAAGTGCTTTGTGAGTGACGCGTCATCTCGAAACAAACAAAACCGGACAAGATAGCCGATTTCACCTTCAAACGGAGAAGACTTCTGCTGCGGAATAAATACGAGTAAGAAAACAAGATCTCCTTGACGCCGAGAACGAATTTTCGCTGTAAGCTGGCTGATATCTCGAAGTTTTCCAACTGATTCAAGGATCGCTTTGGCCAGCTCTCGTTCCACTGACCTTTATTTTTAGATCTGTTGTCACCTATGCAACAACACTGAAACACGGGACAGCGATCAAATACGTGTAAATAGGTAGCTAAGTTGGATACTTCGCCACCACAACCAACTTCCAATATCCCTAACTTTCATATTTCAGCCCAATCGCCATCATGGCTTTTCCCAAAGTTATGCTGAGGGTCAACTCAACACAATTTGGTTGCCATCACCAACCACCGTAACAATACTTCAATAAATATTTGAGGTCCAAATTTGCGAAAGAAAGGCGATCTCTGAGTCCAAGACAGTACATGATGAGCTCTGTCGTCGTCTCAACTGGCTGGTTTTCTACATATTTTCAAGAGAACTTGTGTCCTATACACTCGCTCACTCGGTACTTGTACTTGACCGCGTGTTTCAACCGATCGATCAAAAAACCACCTGATGTATACGACTGAATACGGTGGCTGGTTTCCCTAACGTCCTGAACCACGTGAGCTTTGCACTATTGATATCAAAAACGATCATATATTTCAGAATGAAAGGCGACGCTTATAACAGAATCATGTTCTATATCATTGCCAGAGCCATAGATACGAGGAGTACACCAACAAACCCTCTCAAATACGATCGATTTTCTCATTCAAAAAACCATAACAAGATGTAGAATCTCATGACAATAAGGACAATTTACACCACTTCGCCAAGACCAACACCAAACAATTTCAAAAACCACTGTATTTATATCACAACGAGTATACAAGTCGCCCAATAAGTTGAAGGGATGACAACAAATAATTGGTTCTTTTACTCGATATATGGACGCTTCAAGTCATGGTCGGCCAAATGGAGACTTAAAGAAACAATCCAATCCCGTGTCTACACGAACTTCGAACTGGATGAATTCTTGAATGAGTTCTCTTTTGCTTCTCTAAAATTGGTCAAACATCCTATTCAAAACCTTCAGAACAAGAAATGCTTCACTGGTCTCGAACTAAACTTTTAATACACCAATTGTACGTAAATGATAGCCTATTCTAATTTTTTGTATGAAGTGCAATAATAGTTGCTATTTGATTCGTGTGATCAAGTCGCTCACAACGGACTAGAGAACTAAGGCTGGTTGCTGTTGGCAACTTACGTAGCCTGCTATGACTAAATCTCACACAAAGTTGAGTGAATAGTACCTTTGTTGCTGGCAATCCTAAGTTAAATAGCGAAGCCCGCACCTACTTAACCTACGAAATGAAAGACTTGGCAGGTTGCGTTGTTCATCAGCTGCAACTCCTCCATCGACTGATACTCTAAAAAATCGTGTGCAGCCATTTAGCGACTAAAGCCACATTCGACATACGAGACACGCTTGATCGTACTGATCAAATAGACCATAAAGAGATGGCAAAAGAAATGATCGATATTCAACAGGACGGTCAGCCATGGTTGAATACATTGTAAGATTCGACGCATCTTTCACGTGTAAGAAAGCTATCTAAAGCTATCGCGAATACGTACCGAATTCGAGATCTAGATCGTACAACCGTTAGACTGCACGACAATGTAACAAATTAATTTTCCTCTCTTTTTTTCGAAGTGTGCAATAGGCATGTTATCTGAATTCAAAACAAACTCACCTATCTTCCAAGCAGACAAAGTTTTGATTTGCAACAAAAGTGATACATTATCCAAAGATGCTAGCGAGTAGTATTGAGGAGGTCATAAATGTGCGAGTTAACGAAAATCGAAATCCTAAAATTACACAGTTTATGCTTTTGGTTAGCGAAGTGAGTGTGTTGTGAACTGATAGACCACATCAAGTGGAGGGCGACAGTCTGAAACTGCTAACTGAAACGACCAAAATATAAGGTGGATTTGTTCTGGAGATTGAACACAGTAAGAATTGAGGAAAATGCAGGTGAAAACGATCTGACTTCGACATGAGCTCATACTAGCCACCTAATTGCATTACGAGACATCACTCTAACATAATTTATAAGAATGGTCTTCTTACAAATAAAATTGATCGAAAATGGACCATGATGCTAGGTGAGGGGTTCATAAAAGTCTCACAAAACTGGACCTACAAAGATTTGCCTCACATTTCCCAAGCATGGGTTACTTGCCATGAAGTGTGATCGAAAATCGGCCACACTAGTACAAAAATCGCTCAACACATTACAGAGAAAGTCATTCAGGATAACATTTGATCATGATCTTTCACAAAACAGTACAAATGGGAGTTAGACCATAATAATAATGGGAAATGTCTGATATCACAAAAGACCTCCCTCCCATTCATAGACATCACTGAAACAAAATATCAAACTACCACCTCCCTGCTTGCAAGAGTGATCACAAATCGGCTAGTAAATTAAAATAAGGCTCATAAAATGAAAAACACATCAGCCATCGACCTCCCAGTGATCAATACTGGTGTGAAAACCATTGTCTCAAAAAACGAGTTGGACCGTTCCACCATTCAACAATCGTAGATAAAAAAAATGGCGCCCAAACATCAGCCATGATTAAGAGACAGCCCGACATATTATGATGGTGGCTAACTCCGTCATACCAAACATATTTTTGCTCTAATTTGTAGAAAGACAACATCGTTTGGGTCATCCTCAAAAATTGTACGAAGATCGTCCTGCTTTGACAAAATCTGACAAAACATTGCAAGGCAGACGCTTGCCCTTACTACTACTTTACGGTGATTGCTTGGTAGCGTAAAAACTTGCTACTACATTACAATGACAATAATAGTACCAGTACCACCAGACGTAGTGTACTTTGCTCTGCTTTTGAACCCTAAATACAGATATCTTCATGTAAATGTCTTCCTTTGCAAAGTCAACATGGTAATGGATGTTCTGGCATAACACAGAGATTTTATGTGGGCCCAGAGGGGTCAAAATAACAAAACGTAGACGTTTTCTAATTTTCTCCAGATCCTAGGAGGACCAAGAATTCATTTTAAAGTAATAGTTTACCGTATTTACTCGAACATTAACTTTATTTTGGTCATATTTTAACAATGGCAAGATAGGACAGTTACTGCCAATAAACTACTATAAAAAGCAAAACATGTCATTATTCTCACTGAAGGAACCACCTCATACAACTTTTCAAATACACAGAAGGTACCCACTGCAATATAAGATACAGTAGTAATTATCTTACCTTAAAATAACGCCACAAATATGTAGCACAGCAGATAAAACAACCGATTCCTGCGTCCAGTAATTCCACGTTAAGTTATTTTCCTCACAACAACGTGAAGTATATATGAGCAATTCGGGCTAAATAGGGTAATATTCAAATAATGGCTCCTAGTAACTATCACAACTATATGTAAAGCTCCATCCTTGTTCAAGCTAAAGCTTTCAGTGTACGTTTATATCTGTAATATTCCTGATTGATATGGGTTAGTCAAGTCTTCCACCCTCTTTCCGCCATGACAGTCATAACACCCTGATCGCAAACTCGACTCGCAGTTGTGGCAGTTCAGCGCTCTACGCATGCGCAAACGATCAAGACGGGTACTTTAAATACTACGCATGCGTTACTTTTCTTTTGTTTCGGTCACATGCCATCTTTTTGGCTATTTATTATTTAACAATTCAAAACACAACAAAAGGAGTTTGTGTTTTCTATCTTACGGTGTTCGAAGCTCTACCTGCCATCAACGGCTGTAGGAGTATTTTATACTTGATGTGGAAGGTATGATACTCAATTGTGGGGTTACATCTAGAGAGAATATAACTTTTAAGCAAGGACTGATATTTCCACAGTAATATCGGCGGTGGTGAAGTAGACGGGTTTTCTTATCTCCCCAGTAAAGATCAGATTCAGAGTCCGATGGCAAATCAGTACATCATCCGACTTTAACGCAAACATTAGGATTTGGTTTTTGGAAATTTCGGCACACCCAACCAACATTTGGCTAATGAAAAAGTTTTGAACCGAAAGGAAGATAAAGATACTAGCTAATCTGTAATAATCAACGTCATAACAATATTTGACAGTATTTTAAGGAACATCAAAGGGCCTGCTTCGATTACTGGTACATGTTGCAGGGTTCCTATGCCCTGATGACATTTTCCTATTTAGTTAAGTTTCTGACCGATAGATAACACGGGTTTACAGAAAATATCACTTAACAGTCCTCGCCAACAACCCTTCCTCGATGAAGATATTACAGTAGTATTGTTTACGGATATTAGAGCTCTGCTCTCGCGTTTCAACATCAAAATATTTGGTCCCCTGCACAACTCGGATACTCCTTTGCCAATCAGTACTTGTTCTTTTCTTGGTGTTATTGTAGTTGAGTTTAAGCAGATTACTGCCGCCTACAAACTGGAATAGCGATCCACGTTTTCGCCCCTATTCGTGAAATCAGCAGAAACAACAACAGCATAGCCACACTTTTCAAAATGGACTTTAAAATTCTCGGAACAGGGTGTGATTCACAGATTCAGGAAACGTTCGCAGAGTAGATCTGATTCAGGACGCTGTTTCGGCCAAGTAGTTCACATGGCTTTCAGTTGACCATGTTTTGAAGTTTCCAAGTTAACTTGAATGTAATAAGCATCAAATCAACCGTTTAGACCACTTCATGCTTGGTTGGATCAAAGAAGTCGTGCAATAACTTCCATCTGTCTGGCCTTCATAGGAATGTACGCCTTACAGAAATTCAAACTCGACGCGATCATGTAGTTACGCGGTTGTCTTGTTTTTCTTCCCATCACCTTTCGATAAACCATTCGCAGGGACAACTCGATGGTTGATAAGTAAATCGGTTACTGAGGACAGGAAAAGGCAAGAATTGAATTCCTATATTTCGCTCGTTCTTGAGATTTAATGGCGGACGACGAAGCACGGATAGAAAAGCTTCCACCCTGAATTTGCACAGAACGGTTTACCGAGTTTTCAAGGTCATCTGATAACAACATTTCGTGTTTGATTCTATGGTCAGGACTTCGATGTATGTTCAGCTGCTCTTAAAGCACCAGAAAAGCGCGTCTGATAAGTTCATATTAGGAAACAAGTCAGGAAAGATTCCTTGATTATAAGAACGTGCGTAGATCTGTGTTTCTATTGTTAACGGTTGTCGATTCTTGAGGTTATCAGACTGAATTGTTCTTCGCTCACATATTCAGTTGGATTATTCTTTTCTCTCAACTTTTCAATGAAAGTACAAAGTTGTTGATTCTATTCTGTCTGTTTGAATACATCGATTTATTCTACATATTGACGTGTAGGCAACGACCGTGACTCAGTGTTTTCATCTGCGTTTGTCGTAGACTGAATCGTGCTGTCAAGTCGTGTCATGGCGCTCTTATTATTATCTTGATGGCTATTTCAGCCTGTTAGCATCGACTTTACTGTTACGCCTGTATGAAATGCTAACCCTGGGCCTTCGTTTATGATAGATTTTAACTGCACGCTCGATTGATAGTTTTGATGTTTTGACCATCACTTGTTCCAATATGTGGATGTGGTTGTTGCCTCCGTGACTAACCTGCTGATATGACAGCAGATAAAAGTATTTTGGCGGATGCAACGGAGTTGCACAGATTGTTTCAAAAGATGGCCCTTGAAGTAACTTAGTTCGCTTCACTTGCTCAAGAAAGTAATCACTTGCTCGAACGTAGGTGTTGAAAAATAAAACCCCATGACTTTCAACAGAAGGAGAAGTGCTAAATTGATGATGAAGTGGACCTTAAAATGGAGAAATCATCATGTAATGCAAGTATGAAAATCTACAAAAAGCGAATTTGCCTCCTCATTTAAACTTAAGCACATGAGAGTAGATGGAGATTCATAGTCGGGGTGGTACAATAACCCCCCGGAGATCTGGTACATTCAAGTCTGTAATCTACTTTATCACTTTGCGTGATGCCCCTTCCCCAATCCAATGTGAAAACACGTTTCCCCAATCAAAAATCAATGATATATTATGGTGCAGCTTCCAAAGAAATTGAGACATCCATAAACAAACAGCTCTGTGTGTCTGTAGAGTATAGTTCAGATTGAATCAGTGATACCAGGGGTATTTCATCGGTGCCTAGGAATCATTTAAAACAGATTATCCTGTGCTGTTTTACAAAGTAAGTTCCTGCCCAAATTGCAATCTTTCCTTTTGATCTAAATTTCACTGTGAACCATAGACTCGATCACTGTTCTCGTCGAAATAGCAGGAGTTCCAAAACAGATGAGAGGGGGCAGAAAATGATATCCCTCTTTTTCGTGAAAGGGTAAAAAGGATGGGGTTGTCTCTAAACTGAGATGGGCAACCATCTCTATCCCCCTAATTTATGCTTGTATCTCGTTCCTCCTGTTTAAAAACGAGACAAGTACTATAAGTTATTGCAGCCGGCTATGAGAAAGTCTTTTTGAAAACATGTTGCATAAGCTTGGACTTAATTAACATCTTAGATAGCTTTGTAAACTGGGAATGTAACACTAACTAAGCGTTTATGCAAAGGTAGACTTTCTTTCATAAACGACAGTTACATAGAGATAATGGAAGACCTTGGATTCTCTATGATTTCACATAAGAAATGTAAAATCTGAAGGGGTAGCAGTAATCATGATGGGCATAGGGGCCTTGCATAGGTATTCACCCTTTCAACAGAAAGATTTTACGAGCCGCTTGGGCCCCTAGAAAATTAAAACAGAAAAATAGTGATACAACACATTGTCTAGGAACGCCGCTTGCTGCAGCATAAATCTACCCACTAGCTGCCAGTTGTCGTTCGTATTTCGAAAGTTCGTCGGTTGCACAGGTCACTTTACTGCAAAACGTGACAAATCCTGACCCCAAAAGACGGGTAACTTAACAAGGGAGATTGATGGATAATTCGTAATTACGTTTAATGTCGTCTGGGAATAAAGGCACATCAAGCGGGGCGTCGAGTAAGGAGGGTCGACATTAATAGGCCTAGACAGTCAATAGGACGCAATCTTCAGAATATGGATAAATTCTGAAAGATGAACTTGTGCAGCAATAGTTACGCAAAAACCAAAAGAGTGGGCGGATTCTGCTAGAAAAGAAACCTGATTATAGGTCATCCTGGATAAAACCCTCAGGTAAAGCGTAATAATACTGTCATGATCACTGATCTCTAAAAAAGACTGGATCGAGCTTTCTATTGTTTCTTACTGCGAAAAGTGTAGTCGCGAGTACTGGCCCCCATTAGTTAAAATAGCGCGGGAAAGTCCGCCATGTTGAGAAACATTGTTTATAAGCTTTGTGTGATGGGGACTGAAATGGCGTCGAACGACTGACCTCACTTTCAGACGGAAGATGCTCGATCCAGTGTTTTTTAGAGATCAGTGGGCTCTACTTTATACACATAGAAAGTAGGACTATGATGAAAATGTGTAGTACATCGCATCAGATCTAGAGCATTTAAGTACAATAATTGCATCAGAGGAAGTCACACCTGCAGGTTCTGCATCATGTCTTGGTGTTTTTATATTTTCTGTAGAAAGGAAATTGAGAATTTCGTTAACAGCATCCGTCATTGACGAGTCTATTTGCAGTGCCATGCAACAGCACAGAGTTAGTGTAAAAATCCAAGATCAAGAAGGTTTTTTTCGGGGACATCATAAACACCACCAGCATGCAAATAACCTATACAGTGGATTATAGGGGACTGCACAGAACCGACATGGTGCCCCCAAACAGTAAATGGGAAAGTTCATTGCATCTGATAGAGCGAGCTTCTGTATGCTTTTAACACTTCCTAATGTAATACTGATTGATGATATGTTTGATTCTTGGCGTAAATGGACACTAGGACTTAACTAAATCATATAAATGTGTGTAAGTATAAATACACAGCTATTACTGCAATTTTTATCATGGCTTAAGTCTTGGGTATGACAAAAATCTGCAACCGGTGGCGAGGCTTCAGTTCTGACGATCTGGAGTTTTGGGGGGCATAGAGACACCCCTAAGTTGCCATTTCTCCAAGGTCCACCCTGACCCGGGGTGGTAGTAGCTGACAGGGACCCATCTTTGGGTCAAATGGAGGATGCTGCACGCCCGGGCGAAAGAGAGATATCGTTACAGTCCCCAACGGCCAATACAGCCAAACAACCGCCACAAGGTGGATGAGGGACCTGATCCCCAATGGCAAGGCAGCTTGGTTGTAGGAGGTGCGACCACAACCATCTTATAGCAAAAACACACGTAGTGTAGTTGCTTTTCCATTCTTAATGTATATTGAAGTATCTGGCAATTAAAACTTTGGGCCACACTGAACAATGATGTCTGAATATGGTTACAATTTCAATAAGCAGTCGATGAAAATAATTCAAGAAAAATTGTATGTAGATTTATAGCTGTCAGGTATCACTATATATGTCACGGAAAGTTTTAAGCATGGACACATGCCCCGTCCTCCTACCACCATACATACATACAGAAATAGGGTGATGTATGTATGTATTCATTTTATTTACTGAAAAATGCTGTAAGTTGACCATGATGTTCTCCACATCTGCCTTGCTAGCTACTTGTTGCTCATTAGCTACTGCCTGTGTATATTACTGCAGCATCCTATATGAAATATACTTAAATAAGTTTTTCCAATTAGAGTCGGTTCTGCAGTCAAGAACATGTTCCACTATCACTATGTTCATGTGCTGCCCTCAAATTTATATGTGTGTGGTGTAATTCTTCTTACATGGGTAAAGCCTGTAGGCAGTGGTCAATACATGTTTTGCACAGGCAGGACCTCTAATGTTTTCAAGTATGTTGAGGTTTCTGAATCCTGCCAGGAAGTATGTAATGTGGATTACTGCTGAAGGATGCCATGTACATCCAAGCAGACTCGTGACCTCAACAAACATGCATTGCACTGGAATGTAACATTATGTTTTTGAATGTATAAGAGTCCTTGCTTGTTGCATATTGTTGAATGTACACGAGCATCTTCCACTTAAATGGTCATTCTTCAAACTTCAACTACCGCCAATAGTATTTAATTTTTTGATTCCATATGCTAACACATGGCTATGATACTGTCTTGCTTTAAAATGTTTTAATAGCCTTAAATATATATAAGTAACTGACAATTACCTAAGTATCATAAACCAAAATCTATATTATTTTTTTGAAATGCCTATCAATACCCCAGATCTTTTGAAGAATTACGTTTCCAACATACAGTGGTCCTAATCTTAAATAACCATATAATCACCAAAGAAAGCACAAATGTGGTTAAAACATAAATAAATGGGTAGATGAAGCATCCACAAGAAACTGAGCCTAAAAAGTTCACTGTAAGATGATGGGGATTTTCATTTTAAGTGGGCTTACAAAGCAATAGGGACAAAATCACACCAAAATCAAACTCAATTTCACCATATGCAATTTTACTGATTTTCAAGATGATCAACTGTAACAAATTTCTTTGGACTTTAAAGAAAAATTCTGGGGTTTTACGGGGGTAAAAGAAGCCATAAGTCAGAAAAGAGTAGCAGGTATTGTATCAGTTGAGGCCTACCTAGTATTGATGAGTACTTTTTCTCATAAAAATGCAGTAAATGTTGCTATTTAATAAAAATATAATTCAACCAAATTAGCGCATTGACTTTGTAGCTGCATATATTTTGACTTTTAACCATAAGCATCCATACAGTACTGCATTTTAATACATTTACATATTAAGACATGTTCCATAAAAGCCACTACATATCAATCACATTTACCATCCCTGTGCAAGTTCAAGTCACTAACTCTTTTCACTCAATCTGATTTGATTGTCTATCAACAGCTACTTCTTAACATTTCTCCCCACCCGTCTATCATCATCACATCTGGCTAACTGGCCAAATAACCTGGCCTTCCTCTTCCTATGATGGAATAAGGAATTGCTTTATTAAGAAAAAGGAGAATTATCTAGACAGTAGACAAGTATGTTCATGCATTACCATTATTAAATGATGCCATATATAGTGGTGAGATTGTGCTTGGACTCTTCTCTTTTAATGCTATAAGAAGACAATATCAAACCTGATGTTATTATAAATAGTAAAAAGGAATATGCTGCATAAAAACTGCTACAAAGAAGTGTATTATTATTGAAACAAGGTTTTAAAAAGCCTGAAGGGATATTGTGGCATTCGTACTGATTATACACCCTAGAAAGCAATAGTTTCAATATATTTATATAGTACTGGTGAAGAGGCATACACCCACTGCATACAGATATATACTGTATATATAGAGAGATAGATATATAGTCTTCTGATGAAGAATTGCTTTAAATATTAAATAATTTGAAGGTTTTTTTATAAATAGATAGATTGTATTAATAAATGGTATTTATAATTATATTGCTGGATTGTACTTTTTTGTAACTCTGGCTTGCCTTTCTTTAATTAAATTTACATATATCCTTTGTTCTCTCTGGTTATATTTCCCTTTCCCAACTATCCCTGAGATGATATTACAGTTTATCTTTTTCTTATATTTAGTTGTTGCCCCTTTACTTTCAAAATCAAATAAACAGAAGTAGAATTGTTCATCAGGATACTATTGTATATATTTAGAGCCACCATGGTCTAGTGGATAAGCTCCTAGCTTTCAGGTCAAGAGGGTCAGGGTTCAAATCCAGGAAGGGCCACTGGTGATGTCAGGAAGAGCACCTGGTCTTAAAGTGCTCCATGCTCCAAACAAGTCCCATATATATGGGCACCACTCTAGCCCCTGCAAATGGGAGTGCACGACATTAAAACTGCATCATAGTGTCCATGTGGAACATTATCTTACTTAAGTTATTTCTTTAATTTATATTTTTTTTCTAAGGCAACACATGTTTTTTCACTCTAAATGCTTTGTGATCATATTAGTACAGATCCATATTACGAAGACATGAAATAAGCTATCAAATACTCTTGCTGAAATTTGTTAGACTCTGCTACCTGCTTTTGGCAAAGTTTTATGGATTACAAACCCTTTGTTGAAGCAAAATATTGCTCTGACCCATCACCTGCTCAATTGTCTGCCACTGATGTAGTATGGGCTACTTAAAGGTATGATGCAGTCTCCTTTTTTGGGAAGAAAATCAAACTATACTTGATACCTTTGGAAGCACTTGCGATAAAACTGACACATCTACAGCCACCGTGATCTAGTGGATAAGTTCCTTGCCTTCACATCAAGAGGGTCAAGAAGGTCAGGGTTCAAATCCCAAAAGAGTCATTGGTGACATCGGGAAGCGCATCTGGTCTTAAAGTGCTCTATGCCCCAGTAACAAGTCCCATATATATGGGCACCGTCTAAACCCATGAATGGGAAAAATAGACGCTAAAACGGATATCAAAAAGAATCAATCAAAATCTAAATTTACCATAAGCATGGTCCAGTGTCATAGAATGTGAACATTGTCGTAAATCATCCCCTTCTCTGGGTTTTTCCTCTTTTAATAGTTCATGATCTGGCAATGACTGTTCTTCTTGCATTGGTTGGCCTGTGAAGATTAACAAATGACCATAAACTAAAGAATATTTGATGATGTCTACAAGATTGGATCTATATATTCCTCTTTTACAAAATAGTATTGGAACATGTTTAAATTTGTTTAACATGTTTAAAACAAAAAAAATTGGCAGCCCTAAACAAGTTGTGCAGAAAATTAAAAGTGCACCCAACAATGCCCTTGCATTAACAGTACAATCCATCTATATAATGCTTCTCCTATGCCACACATTTTGAAATTTATATGCTTGGCAACTGCCATCTGTCCTGCTTCTTAAGCCTTTTGTGGATTAATTTGTTCTGATATACTCCCTGGGCAAAAAACCTTTAAGCAATGAGGCACAGTGGAAATCATACATTGCTCAAGGATATAACAGCAAGTCCAAATCTTTGAAACTCATAACCCATGGGTTATGATCCACCTGCCTTTGCCACTTGGCTACTGCTAACTTGGACAGCAGTATCATTGCATATAGAGCTGCAATTTCTTTCAAATGGGTTTTGTATTGTGTATACCTCTTAAGATCTATCCACAATTATCCCTCTGTCATTAAATATTTCTCGACAGTTGTGTCCATGCTATTCTTGACCTCCCACTTGTTCCCTTTTGTCCTCTTGGGGCCTTGTGCCTAGCCAAATTTGAGGGTGGTATTTAGTAGTACACTTACTGTTTTCTTCTTTTAAAAAATTCCTTCACTCAATACAAGACAGGGTGGCCACTCCAAAGTATTGAGTTACAATGAAAGGTGTAGAAATAAAAAGTAAACAGAAAAATAGAATTAAAGACAAAAAAAAAAGATTTTCAAAAAGATGGTGCTTGACAGAAGATGTAAAAGTGTCAAGATCGTAAGTAAGAGGAAAGCTGTCTCAAAACAGTGAGTTCAAGATTCTGGCAGTGCTAGGGAAGAAACTGTTTGCATATAAATTTCTATTTGTTGTAGGTATAGAAACAGAAAAGTTATGCAGAGATTTAGCACACCAGATGGACCATGATCTGATGAGGGAAAGAGGAACCAACTAAACCAACTCAGAAGAACACTTTATCAAAGTAGTACATGTAGAAAAAACTTAAAGATGCAAGATCTCTACGTGAAGACTGAGGTTAAAGTGTGCCGACAAGTTTTGGGCCAACCGCATGAAATACCTGCTGAGTTGGGTCATATCCTCTGATAAAGTGTTCTCGATGGTGGTGAGGCTGGTTGACTGGGCAACCAGGGCCCAGTCATCTGCATACCACAGTTTTTGAGATGTTGTTTCTAGGAGGTCTCCGATATATATGTTAAACAGGGATGGTGCCAGTACTGAATCTTGGGGGACACCATTCCAGTAAAGGGTAAAGTACAGAGACTGAAATAACACTAAAAGTAGGTATATAAAAATTTATAAACTTACTACATGAAATTACTAAAATAATCAAATAATTTCAAACGTTGCATACACTGTCCAAAGGAAATAGTCTCATGATCTTGAGAGGAATCCCATGACAAGCTCAACAGACTGTGAATAACTGGTATATAATACAAATGTAGGGCGAACGGGTTCATGGAGTGGAACCCGTTTCTCCTGTACAATGCTTGCACTTGAAACTTACAGCATAACATTTTGTCATTTGGTTGGGGATCCTTCATGGTGGCAGGCTGCCCACCCCTAGCAATTCGACCTTACCCTGCCCTAGGAATCCAAAGAGTACTAAAGCAACCTCAAACAGCACGTCTTGATTAATTTCAGATTTTGAAATGAATTTAAAGTTAGCCTGTATACAAACCTTCTTCTCCTGTAATATATTTTGCATATCTCCTTCTCTTAAACTTTCTCAATGACTTCCGTTCCTTATCAGTACCGTCAAACAGAGTTGGCTTGGCATTGTAGTGCAGACGATTTCTTAGGTCATTAGCAAACATGGAATCTTCAAAGTGAAGTGCACATAGTTTGCAGTTCCTGTGCAAGTAAGGTGCGTCTTTTGGAAGGAGGTCAGCCCGATTTGCCAAAATGACCCATTGCTTTGACCTAGGACGAATGAAAAGACAATAAATATGTCGTCGTTTGGAGCCGATTTGAGGCAATGGAAATGCTACAGAAACGTCACTATTACCTCTCCGGATCCAATGGGAAGCGGAAAAAGCTCAAGTCAGGGGAACGACGCTTGTTGTTTGTGCAGTTAGCTGCAGAGCAACAAGTTTTAAATCCATGTTTTGCTGTACGCGGCTGTGTAGTTCCATCAAAAGTTTTGTCATAGCTAGGAAATTTGTTGTACAACATACTACTCGTGCATGTGTTGGGCCTCGATGGCCAAAGAACAATAATAGTAATAAAATGTCACCGTAATGAGCAAGTTAACACACAGAAAGGATACTGGCTGACCTTTGCCAAGCCCAAGCTTACTGGCCCACAACGGTAGCCTCGTTTTGCCTTTCTCGAACACTTATCCAGCGAACAACCACAACAACATGAATGTGTCCCTCGCGATCACATTTGGCGCGCAAATCGAGAAGCAAGATGGGGCGCAAGAAGTCAACGAAAGCCAAAGAAAAGAAACTGAAATGGAGAGAAGATCTCAAGAAACTTACAGCAACTCAGCAGCTTGTGGATGAAGCAAATAAGTGTTCAAACCATCTAGAAAGCCTTGCAGCCTTTCAAAAGTTTAACCGAAATGGTCTCGAGTTAACTATCGAATGCAAAAAGGTCGTGAACATGAGTGAAGAGGACTTGAACATTGCTTTTGATCTTACTAAACGAAATATGGAAAGCTTGTATAGAGCGTCCTCTTGGGGCTGGAATGACAAAGACAAACGAAATGAACTGTCGGAAGATACTGCATGGTATTTGTTTGCGAGAGACGCGGAAAATCGAGTTGTAGCTATTAGTCATTTCCGCTTCGATGTTGACGAAGACGACGAGGTGCTTTACTGTTACGAAATTCAACTGGAGAAAGATGTAAGGGGTAAAGGTCTAGGAAAGTTTCTCATACAGATATTAGAACTGATTTGTTTTAAAGCGAAGATGAAGAAGCTAATGGTCACCGTCTTTAAAGAGAACGATGAAGCTATGAAGTTCTTCACGAAGCTGAAATATATAGTGGACGAGACTTCACCAAGATATTATGACCCTCTACACCCAGAAGACTACGACTACGAGATTTTAAGTAAAGCTCTAAAAAAGAATGAACAGTGATAATTGCCTCGATAAAATGATATATTACTTTTTTGACAGATCACAGATTTGGTCAGTCGACTTTGGATTGCGAGAGGTTTGATTCTCGGCTACAAATCTCAGTCTGGTAGTGTTTCTTTTGCCCAACAGCTCCCTACTATAGTTTTATTTAGTACGGAACTGGATGTATGAGATCGAGCTAACGTATTAACTAACCTCAGGCGATTTCTTAAAAGGTCTTGGTGATCTCAATTGTGGGCAATAATGTCTACAGAATCACAATATCTCCTATCTTACTACAGGATTTGTTTAGTTAGTGCCACGCTGTATATAAGAATGTTTTCAAATACGTTTGTTTTTGAAATTCATTTTCAACAGAAAGGGGGTAATTAGAACTAGAATGAATACCCAGTGTAGTGATGCTGTGTCAATGTTCTTTTTCCACCTTAGCTTTTTTCTACCTTGTGTTCGATCAGTTTAGAACATAGGTTTCCGTTGGCTTTTCTAGCAAAGCTGCTTTTCTCAAGCACATAGTGCAGTAACATGGAACTGGGTATTGGATATTTATGTAGCAAAGCTGTAGCAACAGATCTATTCAATACATTCTTACTTTAACTTTGCACTATACTTTTTTGCACCAAGAATATATTGATTTTATCATAGATTTATGTTACGATAGCTGGTATATCAAATGAGATATCACAGAATTTACTAATATAGTTTTGCCTATTATAAAGAAGTCAGTGAAATAACCACCAGAATTATTGGTGTGGTGGGAAAGTAAAAGGGTTGAGTTCTTTTGTTTTCAAAACTTAAAAAAATAATAACAAAATAGGTGCCACCTTTTTGGGACATTGGAGAGAATATTGTAGTACTTTCACTGCCTGCAAACTACATTCCTTTTGTTTTGTTTGTGGAAATATTTATAACTGCTTATGGCACTAATACCATCAAATAGCCTCAATCCAACATATATGTCTTAAAGAGTATTTGGATTATTTGTCTGACACATTGATTTGGTGTGATGGTCCAATCAAGAAAATAAAATGGTTGCATACTTGTTAAAAAATTATCTTTTCTGCAACAATCTTCCAATTTGTGAAGCATGTAGCAATTAAGAGAAGCAAAAATGCATATTATAGAAGTAAGATTGAATTGGAAAAGAGGACACTTTTTTACTTTGGATTCTTTGTAGAAATGCTAAGCTGAAACTAGCCAAACTTGTTCAAATTCTTGAGCTTCTTCAAACTTGCTTTAAAACCCAACACTGCCTTTAACAACAATAATTTATAGATAACTTGTAAGGAAATGGCTGTTTAACCAGAACAGTGCTTTGTAGGTGGTAATTCCAATATCCTCAATTATAGTCAGAGGGGCATTCTTGCCCCAGGTTTAGCCATTAATGGAATATAATATTTTGGAAGTGCTTTTCTATGTTTATAATGCTGATATTTGATAAGATTGGCATGTTTACTTATTTAAACACTACTGAATAAAACACACAAAAATGCTTGAAGAAATATAACGTCATGTACTGTGGTATTGAAATACTATTATCAAGGCACTCATGGAGATAATGAAATGTTATTTTTGTAGACAGTTGTTGCAATTGTGTCCAAAATATTAAGCAATCTACAAACTGAGGTAACATTGATGCCTCCAGCACAACTAATAGTGAGTAAGGACAATAAATGTACTACCAATGTATAAATTTTCTTCTCCAGTTTATTTTGTCTGAGGATTCTCCACAAGGAATGTTTATATTCCAACCTCCCTACTTATCAACTTATTGCTGAGGGCCGTTTTTATAGAGTTATATTCGTTTTAACCCTAGCATCTTTTGCTGTTCATAATCTTTTCAAAGCCAACTTAAGTACAAGTTACAATTACAATACTATATTTGACAATTTTTTTCTTCATAAAGAGGTTTCATAAGTACTTCTCATGCAGTTATCCCGTTTGTGACATACTTTTCTATTTCTCAAGTATCTATTTAAACTTATCATTTTGAATCCTCTCTTCACAAAAACACTTTCAGTGGGCTGTGGACAGCATGATGGGCTGGATGGTAGTTCTTCCATGGTTAAGTGACATGGTGCAGAGATGCTGGTCTCCAAAGTTGTGTAGAGTTGTATGTTGATGTTCGTGGAATATTGTTAGCTAATATGAGGAGTAGATCATGTTATCAATGGGGATCACCTAGCTCAGTTGGTAGAGTGCATATCGTGAATGCATGGGCCACAGGTTTGACTCCTGTTGTGACATACTTTTCTATTTCATTAGTATCTTTTCAAACTAATCATGTAGATTTCATCACTATGTAAATTCTCTTCAACTATCTTACTATTTCGCACCCTTCCCCAATCTATCAGATTTTGGGAAGCTATCCTTACACCTCT
The DNA here is from genome assembly GCA_010016065.2 of Carybdea cf. marsupialis auct. non (Linnaeus, 1758). Classification (NCBI taxonomy): domain Eukaryota; kingdom Metazoa; phylum Cnidaria; class Cubozoa; order Carybdeida; family Carybdeidae; genus Carybdea; species Carybdea cf. marsupialis auct. non (Linnaeus, 1758). Next base: position 37,969 of record JAAAKL020000384.1, read on the forward strand.
CTCTATGGATCTATGTTGCTGACAGGTCTTAAGAGAATTACCTGTCGATGTGGTGACAAGATTTTATAAAGTATAGATACCACACAGAGAGCAATTTTTATACTACTGCTGCAAGGGTTGAGAGATTTATTAAAATCCAGGTGTAAAATGGTTAACACGACGTTTCAACGCCATAACATGTAATCAAGTAATATTTGAGAAATATGCAACCAGTACCAATTCACTAAGCTAACTACGATCACAAATGACAAAAAAATTCAATAGGTTCCCACAGAATTATGCGAATTATTTAGCTTTGATCGAATCTGTTGGAACATTCAGTGTAGGCATCCTCTCATTTATGTAGGGCATCTCGTAACTTAGACTTGCACTTTCTAAAGACTTTAAAAAATTTTTAAGGGACGTGCCGCTAAAATACCTTGATGATCACGGCGATGTTTGCCTAGAAATGAGTACCAATGTTCATCTATCCTCTTGTGTAATTGGCGAGATGTGTAGCCAACGTAATTTGCATCACACAAATCACATTTAAATCTGTAAACAATAAGTTGTTGGCTGACATGAGATGGCATTTTCTCCCTTAATCTCAAAAGGTTACAGAGTGGTTGACTAGTGAACAAAGGTTCCAAATCAGTGTTCAATTTCTTATTTAACCGATTCAGTTGAAACCTGACGACGCCTTTCTGACTGATAAAAGGAATAGAAAATCGAATGGCACTTTGTGTCTTCTCCTGCGGAATTTTGCAATGAGAGACATCCCGACTGAAGGCTGCAATTTACATCTAGGGTTAGACTGATCAAAGGTTGAGAAGGAACAGAAACATATATAAGACGGTGAGTCTCATCGGCAACATGATTTGGCATGACGACCCAGTAATCTCAACATGAATGAAGAAGGGAAACCATTGTACCTACGAGATTCTTTGTCTGACACTGCTCAGACTACAAAATCGTGAGAATGGAACATAAGAAGGAAGGAATGAAACTGGTACGCAAGTGTGATTTCAAAATTGCCGATCAGAACTCAGTCTTCCAGATTGGTATCGTTTTGACCAATCAGTGTCTGTGGAACTGAACAGTTAACCAGAAAGGACAACTTCTTTATTGTCTACAAAGCAACAGTTTTTTTGCTTTTATGTGGACTGATATCATAATGGCCAAGTGAAAAGAGGACTTAGCTTTACCTATTATATGGAAGTGGTCATCATTATACACATTGGCACAATTTTTAGGCTAGTGCTACTCTATGGCAGAGCCACATTGTTTATTAGTGTTCCTGGTTTTTAAACCCAACGTGACTTTTTCGTTGTAGGATCAGATGATTGGCAAATGCAAGAGGGTACATACTCTCTGGTCTCTAATAAATGCCCCCCATCCGCTAATTAATATTTAAAAATTTTTTCAGGCAGGGCATTCTTATTCCAACCCCTGGCTATTAAATTTGGGAAGCATTTCCAACCAGTAGGCATACATTTCAAGTAGTTTGTCTTTGTGAAGCCGTTGCATTGTCGTTTCATGCTTGTGGTATTTTGCATAAAAGGTTATTCGAATCTCAGAATTTGTTGCATTTAGTTGCACCAAGAAGAAAATATAATGTTACGGACTCGAATGTTCTCAATCCAAAGACACAAGGATGTTGGTTCGGCTTTAGGCTTTACCGGCTTATGTATAGAGCGAGGAATCCAAATAAATGCTTACTGCTTAACGTTAGCATTTTAAATTTATTTTTCGTGCTGTACTTTTTCGAAGGCCTTGGAGTAATTTATAAAACACAAATATAAATGTTTTTGTTTCTGAATTGATCGTTCTGCAAGTGTGCTCAGCTGTAGTATTGCATTTCTTGTGCTTTTATCGCTTACAAATCCACATTGTTCATTAGAGATTTCTTGCGCTATCTTGCTTCTAATTCTTATCATAATGATTCTAAAAAGGTTTTTGGTAATATGAATCATGACACTTACTGTTCGATGAAGCTCACACTCAACTGCAGAAGGTTTCTTTTGTAAGGTTATAAAATTGATCTATTAAATCTGCTGGAATTGAGCTGCTTTCGTAAATACCGTTCAGTGCTTCAATTAGCTTTTTTATTCCAGATTCCGCCAATGCTAACAGTTGTTCTATCGTTATTTCATCTGACCTTGCTGCCTTATTTCTTTTCATTCTACCTAACGCGGATCTTCATTCTGACTTTAGGCTTTCAGTCTCTTCATGTCTTCTTGACTTAAAACAAGTTTTCTCTATCACCTTCAAATAATACTGTTCTATATTCTTCCCATCGTCTCTATATCTGTTCCTTCTTCAGCATCATAGTGTAATCTTTTTCTTTTGAACGTCTACTAGACGTACATACATTCCCGTTACTTGATGGAATTTCCGTGATTCTTTGGTGGTATTCTTTTTATTCTGTCACGCTGCTCAGCCAGTCTTCTTTTACATTTTGCGTACTTGTCTGTGTGACAAGACGGCAACAGCGGCAATAGAGCGTAATACCGTGGGTTCAAATCACAGGCGAACTGATTGCGTTTGGCAACAAGATTGCAGGAAGAATAAGGCTTCCTGTCTTTACGACGGCTCATTTAACTGTCCAATCGTTATCAATATTATTTCTATTTCTATTCCTCGCGATTGAAGCAAAAACTACTATAAGCAGCGGTGATATGTATCACGATGATACGGACGGCGAGTATGACTGTTATGTTCCCTACTAGATCAGCTGGAAGGCTATAACATATTGAGGAACTAAGGTGTGGTAGACTGTATATATATGAAAATGGAGCACAATAACTAATTGCCAAATAGGGTAAGTGATACACAATTTTACTAATGTATTCTAAAATAGCTACAAATAATCCTAGTATGATATGTAAGAGGTAGCATACGAAATACCAAGTAAAGAGGAATACTAGTGAAAGTTGAATGCAACGCCTATAACAAAACTGTGCACAAAGGTATAGAACATACGTGCGAAACTAGTGAGTACAGTTGAATAGGATGTTTGTCGAGAACAATAGTCTGTAAAATGTTAGAAAACAACTTTACTGACGCCAAAACTAGTCGATCACAATAAGTGCGAAAACTATTGTTGTACTGTGGGTACAGTCATAATTATAGGGGTAATCGAGTAAAGTGGGGTAGGTACATGACCATAGGGTATGTACATGGATTACATCTGTTTAGCCTTTCGTATTTGTGTGAACTATGTAGTTTGGACTTCCTTTTTTCTTCCATAAGGCTTAAGATTTCATGCGTTATCTAGTTAGTGTTTCTGGCCTCCTTTTTTTTTTAGTAATTGCGCTCTTTGAAGTTTCTACCAATGTTATCTCAAGTTTTTGATTAATTTTATCTGTTCTTTTCATCTTTAGGCTCTGAAGTCTGGTTTTTAGTTCCACTGAATAAATATGCTTAATTTTATCCCTCGTCGACAAAAGTCCGTAGTCTGCCAATTTTATTTTATTCCGTTTCTTTATTTTCTCAATTTAACTTTCATACTGCAAACAACTTTGTTGTGATCACTATAGCAACCTGCTCTGGGGTAGATACAACATTAACTCGCTGAATTTCTGAACCTGCTACTTACGATGGCGTAGTCAATCTTGTCCCGTATTAAAAACGTCCCCTGAAGTTGAGGGTAATTTCTTTTTTCAGGTGCAGAGAATTCTCTGAAGCTCCATGGAATTCCCTTGAGCTGAACGTCTTAAGAGCCATATTTGTCTCGTGTTTATAATAACGGTAAACAATAGAACTTATTTGATTGCGTCATGACTTAAGCATGCATTTCTTGGTGACCTCGGTTCTCTCTAAGACATAGCTTCCATCTTCAAAGTGGACTGCTTGTGTTGCATGTTGAAAGTCAGTCTTGTGACAAATGCAAACTTAACAAACAATGTTTTAAAATTAACCAAATAGTACAAGTACTGCTTTCTTTCATTTCACTCCAACTCTTGAAAATTATACATCACATAATAGTTAAGTTTATCAGATACTGCTTCGGGTAAGAAATCAACTGTAACGGTTTTGAATGGATTTTATACAGGAATATTTCGCTTTTATTTGATCATGTTGTTAAAGTTTTCCATCAACAGCCATGGATTACAAATTAATTTGAAGGACTGCAAATTTTAAAGGAATTTTGGATCAGTTACGAGGAACAATAGTCTTATAGTTTTCCAGATCGTTTTTGCTTTGATTAATATGCATTGTCTCAAGTATCATGGATTCGTGGCTTGTGATATCTCATTGTTAAAGATTATCATGGATTCGTGGCTTGTTGAATTTGATTGTTAAAGATGCTAGTTGGAATAACAAACTCGTCAGAGAAAGGTCCGGAAACAATTTACCGATACATTGCATGCCAACTGAAAGCTTTGAAAACTCCAATTTCAAGATCTCTCGCGAAGTCAGAAAACTTTTGTTTCGAGCAAAAATATGGAAACTTCAGCACTCGAGCACTTTCCACATTCCTGTACGTACTGCTGCATCACGAGTCTATGGTCCAAATCGAAGAGCCCGTAATAGTAAAAATTTACTCAATGTTCCACGATATTCTAACGATATTTTAAATATAGGAGACTTCAGTTTTCATGTTGACGATGCATCTGATCAATCTGCCACTAAATTTTTAGACCTTTTATCGACTTTTAATTTGGAGCAAAATGTTAATGGCCCAACACACAAAGATGGTCACACGCTTGACCTCATTACTACAAGGAAATACGAAAGCATTGCTAGCAATTTTTTATGCTCATAATGCCGGCATCTCAGACCACTCAGTGCTACACTGTAATATTTCTATGATTAAGCCCCCGAAGACGCAAAGCATCTTGTCATTCAGGAAAGTTAAATCCATCAACTTCGACAAATTTAGTGAAGACATATTTAATTCTGGTTTATTAACAATTTCTGAAACAAGTGTTGTTAAAGCGGTTAGAAATTACAATGAAGTATTATTAACAATTTTAGATGTCCATGAACCATCACGATCCTGCATGGTTACGATCCGTCCATGCTCCGAGTGGTATACGCAAGAGATTGCCACTGAGAGGACCTTACGCTTTAAACTGGAGCGTCGCTGGCGTCGTAAGCAGTCAACAGCGGCTAAGGAGGATTACATAAAGCAATGTCAACGTGTGAATAAACTGATCTATGATACAAAAGCTAGCTACTATTCGTCTTTGGTTAACTCAAATCGTTTTAACCAGAGAGCGCTATTTCGTAACATCGATAAGCTACTTTATCGTAAATAATCCGTAAACTACCCGTAATATGCCTCGACCAAAGAACTCGCAAATACATTTTCTGATTTTTTCACTGAGAAAATTTCAAAAATAACTTCCTGCTTCTCGGATGGAGATTACGTTGATGATGCTTTGTCTCAGTGTCCATCGAAATTAAGTCAATTCACTTCTGTTTCCCAGGAAGATGCTGTGTCTTTTATCACAGCTTTATCAAAAAAGTCTTGTGAACTTGACCCTATACCAGCATATGTGTTTATTAGAAACATGGATATTCTGGCACCTATAGTGACAATGATTATAAATCTTTCTTTAGAGAACTCTCAAGTACCTGAAAAGATGAAGGAAGCGGCGCTTTTACCCCTGTTGAAGAAGGCTACTCTAAATTTTGAAGAGTATGAAAATTTCAGGCCAATATCACATCTAAGCCTAATCTCCAAAGCGACAGAACAGGTGGTAGCTTCTCAATTGCTGAATTATTTAGCTGTCAATGAACTTCAAGAAATCTACCAATCTGCGTATAAACTT
>JAAAKL020000385.1:0-30038 GCA_010016065.2 Carybdea cf. marsupialis auct. non (Linnaeus, 1758)
GAAAAAAGTAAATAAAGTTACAGATCTCTCTCATTAAACTCCACATACTATATACATATATTTATAAGACTTAAGCAGTGCATTCTATGAATCACCAAAGTATTTCCAGTGGTCATAAATTTGTTGATATTTTGTTCATTTTGTTTTAATGAATCGAACTGCCACGTTAGTCTCACGTACAGTTTCCCATTGTAACATGTGATTCTTCAACGAACGTTTTCCAGAATAAGACATTTTTTTGATGTCATAAGGAACCGGGAAATTCAGTTGCAGATGCTAAAAAATTCAATACGAGGCAAACGTGCCGGCGGTCAGCAGTGCAGTTTTGGGTTGTTACATGGTTTTACGTGAAGTACACTCAACGTACGGCAAAAAGAATAGACGGAGACTTTTTATGTCAATACAACAAACAAAATAGAAAAAAGTTTCTGACCACTGGAGGCACACTTCGGAAACCGAATGTCAAATATTTTTGCTTTGTAGTTTGATCAGCTTGAAGCCAGGATTCAAGCCATAACGCGCTGCATCGATCCACATCAATTTTATCAAATTTTCGCAATAGACAATATATCATTATCATCTCACATTAAGTGCTTCTCGTGCCTTAACCCTTGACCCAAAGGGATATGCAGCATTGGGTCTAGCAAACATGATAAGTCAAATGCAAATGACAGAGCAACTCTGAGTTCTTACTGCATATCCAGAAGGTATGAGGCTGGATCATGAGAGAGGTAAAACGTCCTCCAAGCGTTGAGAAACACTGATCTGACATATTGAAATGACCATGAAGCATAAGCGGGACAGGCCTTGAGAAGGTCTCCCCAAAGAGGAAACAGAAGAATGGTGAGTACAAACGAAACTAGTTCTACTTCACGTCTTTCATATCGCATGAATATCAAGAGTGTAACATGCCTAGAACAGTTTGATGGCTTTTAGCTGAAGATTTCAGAAAGATAATTCTCAGACAGTCGGAGGGAACTGTAGCTGACGATACGAAATCATGTATTTGATACCATCGGAGCATCACACGAAAGCACAGTCGAGGGAAAAATCGTCAAAAATTTGCAAGCACTAAAAAGGCACTTTAAAGCTTAAAAACAAGGTTAAACCTGACACAAAGGTATCGTACGGCATATATCCTATTCTCGTCAATCTTTGTACCAAATTCGAGTATGGATTACCTGCAATAGGCGATGCACAACCACAGATGTTATATTTTGCATTTATGAAGTATGCTTTCTACAACATTTTGCTAAGGGAATCCCCTTGATCTTTTGTTAAACGTGGTTGTGTGTTCTCATTGAATGGGCTAAGTATATGTTGAGAGCGTTCCGGAAACCTCAGTGGGAAGACTTCGCAGCCTGACGTGCACCTGAGCAAAAATAAGTTCAATTCTCGAAATTTGGGGGTAATTTGTTCATTTTGGCAGGGATGCCACGTCATGGAATATGGCGACCATGTTCGACAAAATCATCAAAATGGGGGGAGAGAGTCGGCGCAAAACCGAGCAGAGGAATTTATCAACAAAATGCACGATGACCATGTCGGTGGAAAAACACCAGACTCTGCGGGAGGAAACGAGCCAGTTCTACAGTCACAAATCATTGATCGTGTAGATTATACTATTTATGTACCACTTCAACTATCAGAGCTGACAACTTCTGCTGCGATTGATGAGAAGGAAGTACACCATGATCCAACTGAGGAAAAGAAGGTATGTTTGTTTACTCAAGGTAACAATGTTAGGAACGTAAAGTTGTTATTTCTATTGCTTTTAACTTGTTAATATTAGTACATGGTAGTTTGAACTAGCCAGTCAACAGAAAAAACAAATGTTTTATCATCATAATCTATCCAGAATTTATTGCGTGGAAATGTACACAATGGATTGAACATCCTCAAATATCATTATTAGCTACAAATGCATCTTTATGCTAGCTATAGGGCTGCTATTAGATATTAAGATAAACTCAAACCACTCATTAATTTAAAATATAGGCCGAGGTCTGTCGATTTAAACGACTGAATGCTTACTGGCCATTTCTAAGACGGTAGAAGTACACACCCTACGTTCAGATTAATCTGTAAAGAATGCGTTGAAGTAGGAAGGGAAAGCATTGTTTCGTTTGAAAAATTACCTGCATCTATTGATTTTGTAATCGAGAGGATCCACTGACTCTGGTTTGTTGACCATGACGTGTCAAAGACGGCCGATTTAAGCCAACAGTTTAGCCTCAAGATGCCTACTGCTTCTCTGTGCTTTCATTATCGGTTGTGTGCATGTATCATCTTATACAAGAAGCACTCCGTGGATACCTTATCCATTCATTTACAACAGGCAAACAACAACAGCCACTTTGATTTTCTGGGAATTACGAGATCTAGGACATGCACCAGTGAAGTAATGATTTTATTATTGTTTGCATTCGGTAAAGAAATTTTTTTGGAGAGTTCGCAAGGTCACATAAGCAGAGCTATTAAAACTTACCCCGAGTATGCAGCCGTAAGCAGTGGTTATATTGAAATACAGGGCAGGGGAGCGGTGCAGCCTCACTGATCTGTAAAAAAGACTGGGTCAAACTTCCAATTGTTTCCAACAGGGAACAAGTGTAGTCACGAGTACTGACCCGCCATCAGTTAAATAGCGTAGACAGGCCCGCCATGTTACGTAACATTTTTATAAGTTTTGTTTTATGTGTAATGAAATGGTGAAAAACGACTGACCTCACTTTGAGACGGGAGATGCTCAATCCAGCGTTTTTTAGAGGTCAATGTGTAGGCTGCATCCGACGCCTATAAGCTGTTTATAGGGGATTTGCGCTAAATTCCATGTAAATCCAGAGTAGCTTGTTGGGAGAAGGGAAAGAAAAGTGCTGGCTCATCGTTAGGGGGTGTTATCACATCTGATTCGGATTTCTAACGCTACTGTAGGTTAGCTGACTCTTGACGAAAGTTTAATAACCTTGCATTTAAAACTATTTAATAGACTTCCCATCGTGGTACAGCGGAAAATCACCGGGAGTGTGAATAAGTTTAGAGGCTTTCAAGTAGGGTTACCTTCTTTGAAGGCTATACAAGCATTTCTTTGTAGCAAATACAACAATAAAAGAAGTTCTACTTGTGAGAGAAAAGGCGAGGGATTTATAGAGAACTTTAATTGTAAGTCAAAAAAATATATTCATCCTTGCATAGTTAAATATCTTCAGCAGTATTTGAACAAGCGGTCTTACTATCGGGTCAGAATCACGTGACCTGTCGTTAAGTGAGATTCTATTTTTCCACGCCTGCAAGATACTGTTACGTTGTTCGGTTGGAACCTGTTGAGTATAATGCCCCTGTAGCCGATCCGCAGTGCATCAGAAGAAAATTATGAGCACAATGAAAACTACAAAAACTAGAAAAACCTATCATCTCTTTTAAGTGGTTTGATTAGAGTATCTAGAATGTTTCAAAGTCCAGAGTCCAATTACCTCTTATAAGTAAAAATGTCTTTACTCATTATTCTCGATTGTTCGGTAGGTAGGTGATATCAAAAATTAAAGTCACTACTACGCGACTTGTGCTTACGTCAACAGAAAGGGTATCAAGTTTCAACCTACTCTATTAAGAACCCCCTGGACTGACACTGTGCTACTGTATCGAACAGTGGAATTCTGGTACAAAATGTATAAAACTCCACGAAATCTTTTTTCGTCTGACACTCCTCAGTGTACAATTCGCCAGAAAATGACCTGAAAAAGGAATCAACGAAACTATTTACCCAACTGTGTTTTACAAGGTAGCCAATCAGAATTCTGACCGCCAGATTGGTGTTGTTTTGAACAGTCAGTGTCCGTGAAGCTAAATGCTTAACCGGAAAGGCACAATGAGAAGACAAATTCTTTTTGTCTACAAAGCAACGGTTTTCTTGCTTTGATCTGAATGGATTCTAAAACGGCCAAGTGAAAAGCAGATCTAGCCTGACCAATTACGCAGAAGCTATCGTAAGGTATACATTTTGGCGCAGTCTGGGTTTTCAAGCAAGTGCTGCCCTATGGCCGAGTCACATTGCATAGTGGTGTTTTTAGATTTTGAAACCCGAGGTGGTTGTTTCCTTCTAGGATCTGATGCTTGGCGAATACAGGATGGAACATGCTGTTTAAATCTGTCAAATGACCTCAAAGTCGTGCGGCCGACATAGCCAGCTTCGCACTGGCAAGAAAATGAGTAAACCACACTGCTGTTATTTGTGGTTCTTTGTGGTTAGTTGGGAGTGCTTTCTGACTGTTATAAACTGCGCGTGGCGTCACGGCATCAAAACACTTTTCTACGGTCAGATCAAAAAGGCCGAAAGAGATCAAAAAGATAAATCAATCAGGACACAAAAGATTATGGCAAAACAACAATTTACAGGTTATTCCATTTTGTTTTGGGGGAGAGCGGATTTGAAATGATAAGTTTGAATATAAAATATGTCACCGATGGGATTCGAACCCGTGACCCACCCATTGGTTCGAATCCAGTTGTTCGCATACTATTTCTCCAGTATCTATTCAAACGTTAATGAGTTATCAGTCGTTGTTATGCAGATTTATGCTGCACGGTGTTTCTTCCTATATTTGCATGAGGACTTTAAGTCAAAGTCACTTTTGCTGAGCGAAATGATAGTGCAGTGGAATAATTGAATACTGAATGGAAGTCTTCCTTTTATCTTGCGATTATCTCTGTCCATGTGTTTTTGTTCAAAACTATCGAATAACGGAAAACTTTAGCGAGTTGCCTAGGTGTCTTACTCGTCTCTATCTATTTTCTTGACGGATTTAGCGGTCGGACTCTTGTTGGGGTTTTGATCTGCCTTTCGAATAAGATAGCGGTTCCGTTTAACGACATATTCGTTTCAAACTAACAATATTGAGACTGAAAGTTCAGGGGCACAATATAGTACACTACTAATTCATGAGCAGGGTTATCAATGCAATTTTTAGACTGTCAACGAACTTGGGTTAACAATGACTTTCACCAGGAATCAAAGTAACTTGTCGAAGAGGTTTGAACTGCAAGGCACTAGTTCATCACAATAGACTGTTCTTAGAAAAAACAATTATCAAGTAGGTACAAGATATCGTGCATTTCAGCAGAAATTTCGAATTGGGCTACTAGTAATCATCCCAGTGCGGTTCCAGTTATTATCCAACATTTCACCAAAGACTCCGAAGAATTCCACCGTTATTCCAACAAAGCTGTTAGCAGTTAACTATAGTTTTGATAAGTGTTTTATTTTGTTATTCTCATGCCTATTTTACATAGATTTATAAAGGCATGTGAGATTTCGATCATGGTGTAAGTGGTATGTTCTGCGTTGAATAAATGGTTATGAGCACGAGTTCTGTCCCCCTTGATTCGTAACTCACGCAAAGCCTACTTCCAGCGATGTTTGTGTTCAGGATTCTACCGAAACATGTTGTGGAAAACTCACATTGCCCACGTATCTTTGCCTGGAATGCGTCTAGTTTTGAATCCACGCATAGGCATACACTTAGCCATTATTTCGCTTCGAAAAGCCGTGGGTTTTCACTGCAGACTTTGACATTCAGTGAACATGTTTTTACGGAACCCGTGCGGAACGTTTACCTTCAGATGCAAATTATTTTTAGAGAACGTGTTATTTCATCGCCACCTCTATGTGTTCGAAGTGTAGGCCCTACCATAATGCCTGAGTTGTTACATACAGCCGATCCTAAGACGACGCGAAACTGTGCAACTCTCCGAATGAGAATAAAATAATGCGTTCCTCTGTTCATCTGTTACACTGATTTAATCTGAAGATGGGCGCTCCCATCCGACACAAGACGAAGGAATCAGACATCTAAAAGAATATAGATCGACCCTATTTTTCTGAAACGTGTTGGTAACGTTTCCAATTTTAGTTACAATCTTGTACAACAGGGCAGAACAGAAAGAGTGTGGGAAAAGAGAAGATGATAACAGGCATAAAAAGTTAAGCATGGCTATTTTATCCGAAAGAGTGGAGTAATATTGGGGAAAATGCTTGACAGTTGGCAGGACATTGAAGAATTTGCTTTGAATTCAGGTAAGCTACTTGTTTGATTTGGTTAACCCGCCAAAGCCGTAAAGAAATTCTTTCTATTTCATCGGCCATAAACATAACTGTTATTGGTATTATATCTATATCGTTGCCACAGGCTAGGTATGCCTAGGTATTTTACAACAGTAAGCTTTATAAATGTTGTTTAATTGAGAAGTGGTGATTCCTACATCCATTACCTGTTGTCAGTAGTTAACACTTTTCCATCAGAGATGCTAATGTTTGGCAGATTGAAAACGTTTGAAAGCAGTAAAATGACACTAACAACCTAATCCATGACCCAAGATTCATCCTTATGCATTTACTGCAACCATAGTTTACATGGTATAAGGATGCTATAACTTTAATTCATCGATTGGTCTATATTAAGAGATTTCAACCAAAGCACAAGACTTCCGCATTCAAAAAACAACAGACTTCGGACTTCAACCAAAGAAGACCCCCAATTCTAATAAAATCTATACAAGATAACCTTGGCCCAACAGTTTGTGGTTTTCTCGTGACTAGTGGATAGGCCGAAATTCTATTCTGTTTCTGTCAGAAGAGTTAAATTTCACAGATATATTTACTATTGCATTTACAGAATAAGTGTAGAAACAGCTATACAGCAACTGTCTCTTGATAAACTGATTTCTATATCGTGAAGTAATGTATTGTGTGAAACATTCCTTTTACCAATTTCTCTATTTACTATTCTACAATAGTGGTTTATAGATAAAGTGAACCATACATCAGGTGGTACTATTGTTTACTCTGTGAGAAGTGTGTGTGTGTTCAATCAGTTTTGAAATTATCAGCTGAGATTTATATCCAATCATTGTATTCTCTAGAACAACGATCTGGTTTCGGCATAAATTGTCGCAATTCATACCCAACCCACAAATTCCCTAGCTCTTCACATCCCCTTAGCATACAGGAGTGAACAAGATGTGTGACATATAAAAGTTATAATATAACACGTCTGGCTACTGAAGGTCTATAGTAAGGTGACACATTATGAAGACCGCGTGCTCTTATATATTTGCCCACAACTTTATTAATGTTTACACGAATGCCCAAACAAGTCTGATACTGGTAATAACTTTTTAGATAAAGTTCAAATCCTTCCCTTTTTATTCCACATCCCATTTCATCAGGCCCTTTGAAAGTATATAATGTGGTGTTTATATGCTTATGCAACACTTCCTTCACCGTTCTGAGTGTATCTACTGCTACTCAGTGGCGTGGCTAGAGGTCCTGCTTGTCCAGCAGGCTAGGAGTAAAAAATATTCAAGAAAATTTGATAAAAATTTCCCTATACATTTTCATGAGTATTAATCTATTTATTGTTTAGGATCATAATATTGAGCCCTCACTGTTTTTGATCCTTTTTCTGAGAAAACAGTCTTACAAAGACCATGATCAGATGACGGTGTCAGTGCCAAAATGCCACCTGGAGTTTTGTCTTGTCTTCTTCCTTTTGTTTTTGGTAATGAATCAATTGGCTAGCGAGTTATGCGCATGCCTATATTGGCTCATTTCGGAGCTCGACTCCTATCATTCCATTGGAGCAGAAGCTAGATGTTTCTGATTGCATGTGATATTTGAGTGTGCAGGTTTAGTTCCAGTTTTTATCAATGGTGGCTGTCTTCTTGTCAAGTGTACAGTAATTACCTTTAAAAATCATTTTTTGGTAGGCAAAAGGGGAAATCTGGTGGATTTTGGGACGAAAGGAATTTTCGTTAATAGGCCTACTGTTTTGCTACTTTGTAAACATAGTGCAAGGCCAACTATTTTTATCTGCCTACGCCACTGCTACTACTCCAGCTAACAAGGAAAAGTATGTTGAAGGCAACTGAAAATTACGCATCATCGATAGGCGGTTAAAAATATGCAATCATGGAAATTGCCTCAAAACTGTTTACAACCGGCACTTGTCTCACAGGTGAGACTCACACTTTTTAAAAGCAAACGCGTACTGTTTGTAGAGACAAAGCTAAGATTATACATAATGGCAAATTCTCTAATAACAATGTGTTAACCTCATGAAGTCTTATGACGCCATGTCAATTCTCCTGCAAAATTTGGGCAGCGTTCGTAAACAGTTGCGTTTTCCTAAAGCAAAACGATATTTTCAGAATATTTCTTTCGTTTTTCTACGATTTAATGGAGTGTCTTCTATTGCGAATCCTCAAGTACGCCCGCTCTTATAGGATTCTCGCGTTTAATGACTGCGTATATTCTTCCCGCCAAAATGCGGTCAAGGTTAAAGGCATAGAAATTGAGAACAAGTCAACAGCTTCTTTGCCAGGAGGTTCCGTACGCTCTGGAGGAACAGTGACCAGATTATTATTATATATAATCAATTTGCAAACATTCTCTTGCCCCGGGAAACATTTGAAATGGCTGCTACTTCGTCTGTTGTACAGTTAGTTTGTCAGTGATTAGAATGACAAAGGATAAGGAATGTTGATTTTGTTATTTCACAAATGTTACAGATGTTAGCTAGTACTTTAATGTATCATGATTTTCCTCATCAAGTGTTAGGATATCTTACACCGAGGCATATAAACCCAGATATGAAAAATTGGATAATAATCAATCATTTAAGTATTCATCAAGTTGTGTGCAAACATAACTAGATAAGAGCTAACTACACTAACAACAACCGTATGTTTCAGGTATGTACTTAAATTGCATCAATGGCTAATGCAAGACAATTATTATCTTCTAGATGTTTCAGTTTATAGCCAGACATCAACGTGGAGTAGATACAAGACTACAGTTTGGATGATGGAGAGCCTGAAGAAATTAGCATTAACAATTGAGTAGCTATTGCTGTATTGTCGACTTCGACATTTTGTCAAACTTTCGGAGTATTTGCTGGATCAAGTAGTAATGTGAATGGCTCCTTATCAATGTAAAAATATAAGTATGCATTCCCTTAAATGCGTATGATAGTCCACAGGATTTCCCCCAATATGTAGACCATACATATTGTACTATTTCATACGTTCTTCTACTTTTTATTATACACTTCAGATCTCCATCATTTCTGATGTCGAATAAAGATGTTAAAACTGTACTTTCAAAGTAGAACTCCATGTTTGTAAATTGCTATGAGGCATTTATTTATCCTGTATTACTCCAAGTAGTACCCCCTTTTCAAGATCAGTGTTGTAGGTAGAATCAGCAACATTCACGCCACCACGACGTCAATCTCAGATCCCTATTATCAGCAGAATAATCGCCGGATTAGAGCGTAGTCTACCTAATGAACACCCAAAAGACAATTGTGTTTTTTCTTTGCACTTTGTCTGCATAACAGACCTATCTGTTATTCTTTTCCCTTTATCATGCCACTCAGGAGATGACTGTGACCCAGTTTGTAACCAATGTTTATGTACGTTACATACCGGCAACGGTCTCGAAGGGGGATAGACGATATTTCAATAATGCTTAAGTTCTTCAACCTTATTGTGTATGCATTTTATTCTCCATCATTTTCGATGTCGAACAAAGATGTTAAAAACTGGAGTTATATGTATAAGAATTATAAAAAATCGAACAAAAGATAATGTTCTCTAAATAGCCTTGGTCTCTCCAAAAGATTGTTAAAAATAACTTATGAATCTCAAAAAACGATTTGATCAGTTTTAGTATTTCACTTTTGCGTAACAATTTCCGAAAGCAAAGAACTTTCTCACCGATATCAACTGCAGTAGAGTTAAATTTCGTTTTCAAAGTACATTATTACGGGCTGACATTGCCAGCTGGTTGTTAAAACCGGGTTTAGAATGGCTTTAATAAGCTATTCAATCTTCTACTACTCCTTGCGTTATTGCATTGCTAATTCGTATTACTCACAGCGTCAGGTGCGTGTATTTTAACGCGGAAATGGGTTACTGTCAATATCCTTTTCTTAGTGCTCGTCACCTCAATTTGGTTTACATTTCTTTTCGATTGCCACCGTCCGACGAACAAGTAACATGCTTAATGGGTAGTTTGTGAACGATGCGTCGCACAGGTTCGCATCGATTAGGATCGAATGTGTGTAACTCCGGTAATATGTCAGCCCTACTGTACTAACAGTGCAGTATCACTTCCCAACTCCTGTTTTTGTCAAGATGAACTTTCCGTTATTCTCAAATTGTTTTATCAAAAAACATCTTTTGTAATAAGTTATAGCACAGAGGTTTTTCCACGTACTAAATAATATAATTTATAACTTTAAGTACCAAAAACTAATGCTGTTTCCACGTCTGCTCTGTAACGTCTCGTGCCAACATAAATTTTTTAATGAAGACCCCTCTGATTGTTGGAAACTCAAGAAATCAAGAGACTACTTTGCTGTAACCTGTTGGATGGCAGTGTTTTGACCATGTTTGTATACAAGGTTTGATGGACTTCCTGTGATACTGGGAGACGGAGAAAAAGAGCAAATATGGAACAGTGTATTACGCAATTGATTCCGCCCCAATAGCCCCTTTTGGCTACGCCACTGTACTTTTGTGGGTTATTGATAAAATCATTTTTAGTGAACATACTTGTTTTGACGGCTGAAGGAGTTAACTCGTCTTTTGTATTGACTATTCTTATCAATTTACTCTTTAGTTTCGGCGAGAAGTAGGTCTTAATTCGCATTCTGTTCGCATGAATGTTTACTTAACGATTGAAAAACTGGATTTGCTAATTAAACTATTGTGTAAGATATTGTTTAGTCTTGTAAAAGGCCCACAAACGTGTAGACACTGGGAAAGGCTATATACCATTTTCAGGGCCCTTTGAAGGCTTTAGATGAAGGCCTACACATAGTTGGTGCCTTGTCTTGTAATCTCAGTGGCCCCTTGTTGTCACTGTCTTGGCTAAAATATTATGTTAAAGTATTTAAAGGTTTTATAAGTCCAGAATCACATAGCTACTTATTTACCACTTATATATTACAATGTCTCACTATGTTTAGCAAAACAAATGTTTGCAGTCATAGTAAGAAAAGGATACTTTTTAGGAGCATGTTTGCAACACTGAGATTGTTATCATCCATTGATTTTATGTTATTAACATTTCTTAAAGATGCAGCTTTAAGAAACAAAAGTTGCAGCTGTTTCCTCTATACAATAGCTCATCTACTTGTGATACGTAAGTTTTACGGTTTTTGAAAACGATGTGAAGCGATATGATTCATTGTTGAAAATGTGATAAAATAGAGTTCACATGTATTGCTCATTTTATATTTATGGTCAGCCAATTTAAGAGAAAAAAATAATGCTAGTGTAATAAAGTCGAAAATGAAGATTTTAATATAGAGTGGTAGACATAAGGACATAATTAAGGAGTTCAATAATGAACTTTTTCTCAAATATATGGTTTTTCATTGATGGACTCAAATTTGCTTTGGAGCTACATATGGTTGTTTTAGATCATGTGACAGTGACTATGGTTGCTTTCGTGAGAATCATCATGATATATACTTATCAATTCTTTCGGACGACACCAAGATTAGCTCAACAATGCATACATATCAAATCCATGTGCTCTTCTCATATTTCCTTTATAGACTTGAATAATCCTAATAATGATATTGAAAGTAGGAGCATCATCGAAAGGGGTCATTTGACTATGATGCAGACACGCATGCCTGCCAGGTTCTAGCCTTTGTGGAATGGCTACAAATTGTTTCTGTAATCGCCTCCCCCCCCACCCGTGATGAAGAGTTCTTGAAATACCCACACCGAAGACATTACTTTAGTCGATTTAATTTTTCACTTAATAGAAGTTCAAGTTTCTTTTAAGAATTTAGCATCGCTTTTCTCAACTTCGTCATTTTCGAAGTCATTTTGTCTAACGACAAAAGGCGGGAATTTTGCCAGTTTTTCAAATCTGAAAGATCGTATGGCTCGCAGAGAAGTTACGCAGAGGGAAATATCCTATGTGAATAACGGACGCCCGATGTTGCACAACTGATGCGTATACCTGAGAACACCACTTTACTCCACTTAAACGTCTTTTCGTACTTTTACCTACTTCATCCAAATAATATTTGTGACAATAAAATCTCAACATATTTTCACGCATTATCCTGACTAATATTATATAAACTAAGAATCTTGGGTACTTGAACTTCATTGCTTGTATCAGAGATATTCCCACTGAATCTGAATAATTTATTCAGATCTATGCTGACACAAGGTGTTAACTTTCGTCATATAAAGTATTCTTTTGTCACAGAGTTTGATCGTTGAAGAAACATCACGAAGAAAATCTCTTGATTTTGTTCATGAATCATTAAAGTAGAATTTTGTCTTTTCAGTTGTACGCTTTTCATATAGAAGAATAGAATAGAATAGAATAAGACAGTATACGCAGGATTTTTAAATTAGGTCATGTTACAGGTGCGTCTCGACACTTTGTCTGCATTACATCTTTTTAGCCGTAAATTGGACGCCTGCAGCTTCATTTTGCAAAATATTCCAGCCATTGGCAATGATCCTAAGTAGACGGGTTTTTGTCTAAATTTTTCTCACTCTTGTCATTTACCGCAAACCCAAGAAAAGCTTTGTAAAAGCGTGACCCAGAACAGGCACGTTTTCCCGCTCTAAGCTGACTCGCATGCGTTACATAGTTTCGCCAACCGAATGCCTATGGCAATTAATCAACAGTACAAAAAGTTCACAGAAATACTCAGTTTGATATTTTCGTGTCAGATAGTTACTCTCCAACAATTTATCCTCGGGAACTGATGATTGTGAAATGGTTGCAATTCGTCTCTATCGCCTGTGCAAATCATGGAGATGTGAGACTTCACTAATTTAACCCCCGGTGCATTTGAATACTATCTACGCATTTTTTGTATTTTGTTATAGTATCGGCATATGATACACAGTCAGTAAACTAATCGTACAGCGCACTAACACACGTGAGACTTAAAGATTTGGAATGTGAGCGTCCAATTGGCCGACTAATGGAAGTTTGTTATGGTAACAGACCAAAGTAATTGATCATAATGTAACTGTTTGGACAACGCATGACTTTAACCTAGGAGAATATATTGTTTTAGAGTGTATTATCTCAAATCCCATCCATAAGAAGGGACAGTATTCATGTTAAGAAGAATCAGAATGGACGTTGCGGAGGTTGTCTCAAAACATTGTTAGAAATAGGAAGTGAAATTAATTTCTTTTGATAAGCCACAATATAGAAGTTTCGATTGTAGATCTGCAAGTAGTCTGTAGGTTGACGCTGTCCAATGTCCTTCCTGATGTGCTTCATCTAGGTTTGAAGTGAACTGCTGGAGTGGATCAAAAATTGTCTATGTTACACATAAGAGAGCCATTCAAGGTAACAAAACTGCCCCACGTTTGTTTTCCTTCCATCTGATTTTAGGTCAACCTTGGAGAGGCGAAGAGTTATTAAGAAATAAGGTAGAGGCACTGTTGATTTGTTCTTGATAAATAGTTTCTGTTTGATTCAACTTGCTGTAAGATACGTTAATGATAATCGGTGACTGTCAGTCTTAGTTTCGCATCTTTGGTTAGGCTTGGTAGGATTGTTTTATTTATGAAGCATGCATGTGACCTATCCATGATATTTTTTACTGTTTCTGTATTTTAGAATTGTTCTTTTTAAGCCTTTCATGAACAGTCCCTTCAAAGTACAACTATTCTGTCCGAAGGAACGAGAAGATTTTTACTAGTAGTGCAAGAATGGCAATGAAGTGCGTATTTACACCTACCTCTTTTACTGAACACATATCAAGTGCGTTACGTGAATTTCAATGACTTTTTGTCAGTAGAATATAACCTACAGAATATCATGATTATGACACTAGAGTGCTGTCAATTATCTGAATAATTATGGTTAGTAAATCATAGCAATGTGGCGTCAACAGGACACTTAATAACGGCAACATACCTTCTTTGATTGTGATTAGTTAATAGGAAGAGGGAAATGTTTCTCGTTAAGTATTAACAGATTGCTGATGCCTCCTTAACTGCAGATAAAAACTATTACTAACATTAATGATGAAAAACATGTAAGATGTGACTACAAAACGATTGAAAAGTCATAGTTTCATGTTATCTTTTTAAGCCAAGCGGAATCTTTTAAACCACTGTAGTGACTTTGCCCTTTTCAATTATCTTCCTTGTTAGAATAGTTGCTTTGTTGAATGAGTTTAAACAAGGACTTGATAAATCCACCAACATAATGAAAAAAGAAATTAAAACAATGTCTGTCAAGATCAATGCAGTGGAATGGTGTCAATTAAGGTGACGGAAATTTTGATATGGCGAGAGCATCTACCCAGAAACGCTTGGTACTCTGGGAAATTTTTATGTTGGAAGGATGTTGATTATGAAGGACAGGACATCATGTTGTAGCGAGGCGGAGCAATGTGACAGGGATGATATTTAACTCTTTTCAATTTTACAAGACCATTTAAAGCAATTAAAAACTTGCATTAAGACCGGACTCTTTCATTATTTGTTTTCTTTTGGGACGGTGTTTGTTTGTTGGTGTGAATTGTAGGTGATATAAGCACTTTTAAGGGTGGAATAAATTTTAACTTTAGCTCTATGGCAACCAAAAGAATAGCTTGTTTTAGCTTCCAACGGTGGAGATCGATTCCGCTTTCATTTACGTCATTGAATTAGTCGTGCGTTAAACTTTGACCCTTTGCTGAGTGAACTCGCCAGCGCGTAAGTAGAAACACACAAAAGTATATTTACCTTGTTAAGTTTGGTTCCGCTTTTCGTATTGATGAAACTACTGCTTAATATTAAGACATCCTCCTTCTGATGTCGACTGTGGTGTGTTTGTTAAAATGATACCAACGTAACACAGTGTTTATATTAAAGAATTTTACAGTCTTTCTTTGAACACAAAGTCCTCATGCTTGCTTTGAATAAATCCTGAATTCGTTCATTATCTCACCTAATATAACAAATTGATATACTTTGGTCCTTCTAACAACATGTACTAAATCAAATGTCATATAAATGTCTAGCTAGGAATAATAAATGCAAAGACATTACCTGTCCGGCAGACCCGTAGCTGACAGCGAATTGCAGGAAGGTGGGGTGGGGGTGGGGGTGGAGGTGGAGAACAGTTCCTGTATATTGTGGTCAGACATTTTAAAATCTCTGTTGTGATAACTTCTATTACGAAAGAGACAATCAATAGACAACTATACCTGTAATCGAATACTGAGCCGGTTTAAAACCGATTACCAAAAGTCGAGTAACAATCGGACATGAACTTTTACACAAAGACGTGCTCGAATTTACCCTCGAGGGGGAAATGCTTCCCATGCCCCCACAGCTCTTGGTCTGGTCGATAATCTCCACTTGTAACTGTCTGCATTACCAATTCCTCTTAAAACCGAATATAGTAACGCATTTATAGACAACTGTTTAGGATTTCGTCAGTGATCAAGTCTTAAATAGAGTACGTTAAATATTTACCACATCATTGATCTATGGTTTGATGGAAAGAATTAGGGTCATTGGGGTTCAAGAATATCATGAAAGTAAGTGTATGAAGGTAAGTTCTGAAGGGCCCACAATCAAAATCGTTTACTTCAGATATTCAATGCATTTGTCGATATACTCAACGTCTTGTGTTTGCAACTTTACAGTCGCACAATGAGTGCCGTTGCAAAGCTTCATTTCAGTTCATTATAAACTGAGGTGAAATGTAATTAAATCTGCCCTGATATTTAAGATACTGTAGCTTGCAGCCAGGCTACATGCAGCGGCCAACAAATCACGCTGCAGATAGTGTGCTGTGTGTAGCTGCCTTCTGTATAACCTCACATGTTTAAAACGCAATTCTACACATTTATATATACTTGCCACGTGTTAACTTTGGGGTAAAATTAAGCTCGTTTGACCAAAATAGCATGTACTTTCTTTCAAGGTCAGCTACCTCCATAACTTATCAGCGTACAGGTTTACCTGCTACTATTTTCTATCAAATAGGCTGCAGACGAGCAGGAAAAAGGGTTTCGAGTAGTTAACTTCACTCCGAGTTCAAATCGTCACAGCATGATGCTTTAAGTGTGGTTTGAGGCACAGGGATAAAGCGGGAAGAAAACTACTAGGTTTTGAAAAACAGGAGAGCGACGTACCCATTAATTTTCAAGTATGTTGCAAGTACTAAATGACCAACGATATTCGAAGTCTGACGCATGAGTAGGTTGACAGTATCGTCAGCATTCGAAACTTGTAGGACCTGAAGTCTGTGAAAAGGGCTCTCAGTTTAGCCAAAGCAGGTTTTTTTATTGTATGTAGCGGATCAAAGTGAAACTGTTGAAATGGATATTTTACTATGATGGAACAGATAATCATCGAAAAAGTAATGATTGGTTTTACAATTTCGCAATTTACAATTGGTGATTTTTTGATCTGCATGTTTAACCTTCGTCTCCGAAATCTGTATCGCTATAGATTTGTTGCTAACCATTTTAAGGTTGATACAAACAACTGCAGCATTATTGAAGTGTGTCTATTTGACTGAATAAAAAGTCCCTCAGGGTCCGAAGTGAGTTAAATGTTAAATTAAAATAGCAGTAACTTCACACCATAGGTAGGTAGCTGTAGCAGTGTATAATGGAAGCCCCCAATGGTGGGATTTGCTTGATCGCCGAGAGGATACGGTTGTTGTTTCCACCTTGCCCGATCAGTACCATAACTAGACATCTAGTTAGAATTATGCTTTCAGTATCTGCGGATTTCCTTTATCTCTTTAGTTCACAAACATAGAGTAGATATTACGAGTTATGAACGTTGTTGCCGAACAGGGAGCAGATGTAAGATCCAAACTCTAACGTAGACCTGTTTATGCCTCAATTCCAAATTAGAATCAAAACAAGCACTTTTACACAATCGAATAACCATCAATGGTATTTTTGCTAGAGAGGTATGAATAGACGTGGAAAGTTATTTCTGCCATAAATATAAAGAAGAAACTGAAGAAACGATTTAAGTATTATCACTCAGTAGATTGCCCTCCTTCCAGTTCTACATGTAAGAAAGAAGTTATGACGGTTTGAGAAGATAAGCTTCTTGCTGAGCTGAAAATCGCAAAATAGCCAGAAAAGAGGATTTGAATATATCAAGTTTTAAGAAATACTAGAAAAACGTGAAAATCCCGACGATAGAATTTTCACTTTTCTTTAGTATCTCTTCAAACGTAGCCTGATAAGGAATTTAGAAGGATACTAGGACTTTCCTGATTTCTATCCACCTTTAAAATTGCTGGGGCTTCTACTAAAAAATTTTCATTGCTACTATAAATTCGTGTCCCTCCTGCATAGATAATAGGTTAGGCTTTGGCTAGCTGTTCGTTAGAAATTGATATACTTGACTCATGGAGATGAGCTCCTCTTGAAATAGAGCTCCAGCGTTTTAGTAGTACCGTTTCATTAGCTGTTTCCATTATTTTGTAACGCAAGATGACAATACGTGGCTGGAAATATTCTTTGAGATTCTAGTGTCTCTGATACTAAACTGAAAGACTTGCGGATCAGTCAGCACTCTCTTATCTTAGTGTTTACATTTGTATTCCAGGGTAGAGTGATTTAAACCCATTGCTGGCTATGTGATGTTAAGAGAACGTATTTGTCTTTTATGGACAGCTGCTCTTTCTGCACTTCCCACCTCAATCTATTGTTTAAAAGGAATTGTCTTTAATCGTACTTACCCCGTTCTATAACAACAATAGTTTCGATTCTGCACCTTCAGAAGTTCCCCGTTCATTGTCTGTATCGAAATACCGCCACAAAGGGAATACTATACTATTCTCTGAGCACTGTGTGCATCGGTGAACGAAACCTGTTTATGATGATTTCTAGCCAAAGGGACAGAATGTACATCAATTTGCATGGACATCGAAACCTACTCCTTGTTCCTAGTCAATGTATTGTTGGAGTGTCATGTACTTTGGATAGGAACTAAGCATGTTTTATATATGATCTGTGCCAATACGGAAACTTTTGATTAGTCCTTTTAAAGATATCACTGCCTCTATTGTCATTTTATTAATCTTAAATAGATAGGTAGGGTATGTTCTCTTGTAAGAAACGGGAAATCGAAGAGAGGAATCTGTAAGGACAGAAAGAGAATAAAAATACGGAGATTCAAGGGAGGAAGCAAAACTATCAACATATTTATTCAAATAATGGAAGCTCTCTCTTTCTGAATGTCTTAATTTAAGTCAAACCTTGAATAGATAAAAGGAATGTACTTACGTAAAGATGACTGTTTGCTGCATTGACACGATTTTGATGATACATGATATCTGTTATATTTCAGGTCATTACCGTATCTCGTTTTGTTATTAGCCAATGCTCTTCCATGGGGTTTCAGGTGTTAATCAGCAAGTGTCCTATAGAAAACGTGTCATATTACACACTGTATAGCGATTTACAATGGTAACGAAAGACTCGGAACGTTTACTTTTGAATAATAATGGGTATAAGCATCATAAATGTATAAAGAATAGGGAGCTCCATCTTAGACCTTAAAAACACGATCTCATCTACTCCAAACAAACATTTTTTGCTGTTTGCTTACACCGTCCGTCCGTCCTGAGTGTGGCGGTTGAGCGGCTGTTAAATGAGAGAAGACCATGTTGACAGATAGTAGAAGAGAGAAAGGCAAGCAATAGCTACATTCGAGGATGAGAGAATCGCTGTATTGTGAAAGCAGTTATGTTGCAATGTGCTGCCACGAATTACGTTAAAACATGTGCATCCTAGAACCATTTTCAGCAAAGTTAAGATATTTTAGTGAATACAATAAATTTCGTTCGTTTGAAAGGTTATGCCGTGCAGGTAAATGTCATCAGTTTTGAAGAGATACTAAAGAAAAGTGGAAATGTCGTCGCCGGGATTACATTTGATAAATGTCATCCTGCAAACGAGCTTAAGGGAAGTTGCCGGTAAATATCGCTTATTAGTTTCCAGTTCGTTCTCGTGTTTGTTCTCATGAACGTGTTGGAATTTTCAGCTCAATGCTGACAGGAAAGAGGAATCAAGCAGGCTGTAAAAGCTGCGTGTAACAAAAACCTTATCTTGTCTTCTTAATATAGTGGAAGAGGTGTGAGCATAAAGGGTAACAGACATGAAGACCTCACAGTAGACAAAGATTTGTCTCTGTAAGGAGATGCTGAGAGTTAGCTGATAAGACAAGAGGGTTGATGCAAGTGTTATTAAATAGCTAGAAATATGGGAACTGTTTTCTTAGTTGGTGAAACAGCGGAAATTAGTTTACTTTGCTCATTTGTACAAAGAGTTTGGCATGGTGGTGACCAGTATGTCATTTTAGAACCCCACCTTGGTAGATGAAAGAGAGCGCGTTTACATGGGCCACACTCCAACGCTTGTAGCCTAAAGAGTTAAAAGTACTAGTAAAAGTATTTCAATAACGTCAGGGCTCTAACCTGGCATTTGAAGAGCACGCATGCCACGAGGACTCATGTAAATTTCCTGTATATCTTCACGCATGTGGAAATGAAATAAAACGGGACGCATTAGTAACTCTACTCTGTCTGTTCTTGGCAGGAATAAACGTTTGTTGTCAAGTTCGGTTTCTTCTTGTAGGCAGAATTTTATCAGTGTCCTAATTCACGGCGGAAGCGTATGGATCTTTAAACTAACAACCATGAACCAATTAACTAGTCAGCCTGACTTAGCAGCCTACGTCATTAATTCATGTAACTTTAGCATTTAAGCACTTACGCTTGTTTTGTATTACGAAAAGATTACTTTATTGGCAATTTATTAAAACTAAACTTCACTATATTTGTTAGACTAATTTAGCTCAAAATGTGTTTTTCTCCGTCAATTTCATTTGTAACTTTGGGAACTGCTGAGAAGACAAAGTGCCCTGTGACGGCATTACAATCACCATCGACTAGAACGTCGACAGTTCGCATATAAATGAGCCAACATGAGAATGAAGACTCGGCCACAGGAGATGCTTTTAAGTTATTTTAGAGTGGTTCTATAAAGTCAGCAGGTATTGCGAAAATAGATCCCAAATTTATAGTAAACTTGCTAACGTAGAGGGATTCATTGACCAAAAAGCCGAGGTTGTTTAGTAGTTATCAAATCTGGTTTGTGCATAGGAGTCCCAGAACCTATGTGATGAAGGTGAGAAAGACCTCTGATGAGATTGATGGCGCTGTTTCATGACTGTGGCAAATTATGAAGTTTGATCTCCCGTAGATTCAAAATAAACTTAGTCCTGTGTAGGGTTTTAACACTCAGGCTGGTTAAAAGTCGTACGTGTGTCTTGGAAGAAAATATGTTAGAAAGCAAAGTTATAGGATAAGATTGAAATCGTAGACGCACACGAAAAGGTGTCCAATAAGAGGAACAGTGGATGCTCCAGCTTTAAGTATAAAGACAGAATTTGTGGAGGATGGAGAGGAAGACTAGAATTTACACAGGGAGGTAAAACATAATCAGGCAGATCATGGATATTGTCGTCGAAGGACTGTAAATGTAACAACAATGGAATAGCACGTAAAAGGAACCTGATGTTGAGGAAGGAAGTATCTGAAGGAGTTAGGAAGAAGAAGCGAAGAGAGAAACCAATTGTCACCTACACGGTCAGGAAGAAGGTATAGAAGCAAGCATTGCCAATGCAAATATCTATGTATGCAAAGATCTTCATGAATTTAGAAGAGGGAAAGGAGAAACAGGTTTGTGTGACAATTCTAAGGAAATTCCATCATATCAATTGTTATGGTATCACTCTCGTAAGTGATACTGGGGTAAGTAAAAGACATTAACAGACATTGGAGCAAACACTTGAAACGTTTTCTATGTTGAATAGACTAGAAGTACAGGAAGGGGAAATGTGATTTACTATTAAGAGACGAACTATTTGTATACACCAGATAGTAATCTAGTGTGGGTTTCGATGTGCTTGGGATCACAGGATTATCCAGCTCCAAGAATATATTCAGCAACGCCGTGTGAATTGAAGAGGAGCACATAACCAAGAGGTGCCTGACAACAAAGTAGCAAGAAACAAACTCCTTCGCGTGATAAACTGTTGCCTGTCATTTGTCTCTGGTGCTTGTTAGAAGCTTGAAACTTTCCGACATTTATCTTTTATTCTATTTGTCATCAAACAGTGGTATTTTGATGTTGAAATTTTGCAAATCTATTCAAAAGTTCTGTTTGAATAGTTGTCGTGTTGTCAAAAATCGACCAATTCGGAACTACAAGCGTCAAAATTTAAACTCAAAATACCCATTTAATGAAAAGTTTTCAAACTGTAGAGCCAAATAATGCTTGTTTCCGTTCCTTTATGATGTATTTTTACAACGAAATGAGTTTCAAAAGTTTACTTTAAGAAAAAAGCTTGTTTTGAAGGCAAAATTAAAAATGACATAATTGCGTAAAAATCACTTGTTGACAAGTGATGACTGATAACCTCGGTCGACACAATAGCACATGTCTGATGAACTGTAACCCTGATATCCAAACTCTTTTTAACACTTTAGTAGTAAAAGTACCAAAAATACTGTGGAAAGTACAGTTGCTAGGTTACTTGAGGGATGCTCCAAACGTTTTCCCCTCGAACAGAATCAGTTGTACAGAAAGGGCGAGCAGAATAGGTTTGAAGAGTAATGAGAGAAGAGGACATGAAATGGCGCATAAGAAGTTGAAACAGATAGGCCATGTTCTCGAACTTTCTCTCGTTTGGTGTTCACACTTATACATGAGACTCGCAGGGTGTGCAGAAAATAGGATGAAAGAGTTATTAGCAAGTAATAAAGGGAGACAAAAACCATAAAGATTATAGTGAGACTTTATGAGAACGGAAGTGGAGATGCCTATTAAATAGAAACACTTCCGAGCGAATTCACTTAAGGAAGAGGACACTGGTAACTTCAAGCTTATTCTATTGAAGGGTACGGTTTATAGGAAAACATTGCCTTTGCAGACTTGTTTCATCCCATGCATAGAAATTCCATTTCTTTTCGTCCAGGGTAAATTTAGACACCGAAGCATAAATTACAAGCATGTAACTCGAAAATGGACTGTTGTTGAAATTATCATTGTAAACTTTAAATTGCAAAAAGTTGGTTAAGCAAAAACGGGGCCCGATTAATATCGCCAGGTCAATTATAGCCCGTTTCTCTTCTATCACTGTGTTGTGACATCTAGTTTCATGGTGATTTTGATGGAAGTGTACTGTGAGAGAAGGGTATGTTGTGAAGAGGTCAATATGCTTGTATTGTTATCTCTTGGCAATATTTTTTAAACCTTGCAACACTACGAGGCGCTGAGTAAGCCTCCAAAATCACTGGTTTACAGTGACGGCGGATTTCGGTAAATAACTAATTTAGGTAAACAGTTAAGCGTTGGTGCATCAAATTCCAGCAAATAAATAGTTTTACCGTGTTAAAGAAATAGAAAGGAAGCGAAGTTAACATTCCTTGTTTAAACAGTTAAACATTGGTGCATCAAATTCCAGCAAATAATTGTTTTACCATGCTACAGAAATAGAAAGGAAACGAAGTTATCATTCCTTGTTTTCTTCAAAATATTTAATAGCCCCTGACTTTCTGTTGGCTTAAAGTAGGCCTGAGATCATACTCCGTTTGCCAAATTGTATTCTTTTACTCAATTATTGGAACACAATGTGATGTATAATTGAGAGCAAGTCAGGTCAATAGTGTTGATAGACATTTTTTCGAGTCTAAGCAATATGATTTACGTCTAGAAAGTGAATTATTTCACATCGTGTGTATATAGTAGAGTTAAATATCATTTGCATTATATATCATGTTCAAGGGCCATGGATTATTGATTGCGTTTTAAGTCTCCACATTGAGTGCAGTGTACTGTGGTGTAACATATGGATTACTTGTCTAGCTAAGCGTGTGCAGATACACATCTTTAAAAGCCAATCCAGTGTCATACATATTTATTGCTTTGTATAGCATTAGTTTAACTATTCTTCTCGGTTGTATGTTTAGAGAAGGCGATTCTCACGTGCATTGTACACTCTTGTTGGCTGTCTGTACAATAAGCACAGTGCACTGTCATGGAACTTATCAATCATTTATTTTTGTAGTGGACGTCAAGACGCTTAATTGATTTTTAGTCGAGTCTATAATGATTTGCTTAATCTTACAGCTGCTATGACCATCCTTTCAAGTTGTAGGCCTGGTAAAGTGCATACATATTCCAGTGAATTGTAAGTAGGGTTTATGGTTCCATCAGGTTTAGTTATGTTGCGTTTCTTTAGATTTAGTGCAGTGAACCGTTATTCGCTTAAACTACTCCAAACATATTATCTGTAAGTAACGTAGCGGTAGAGTCTTTCACCTTTTTTACGTTCAGTTTTCTAGAAATAAAAGCTAAACGAAAACTCATAGCAGAGAATAAGTAAAAAACTGATCCAAGCGGATTATTTGTAGCTACTTAACGATTCTCTGCACTAAATGTACAGACACTTAATGTAAACAAAGCTTATGTTGCCTTGATCCTTATCTACAGTCGACATTATTATCAATTTTACTTGATTTAGAAACTCGATAAATACCCATACAAGATGTTGTATCAAGTAAAAGTGTATTGTGTTATGTATTGCCCTCTCGACCTTGTTTACCGCCCTGTGAGCCTCGATTATGTTTAGTTTTAGTCCTTGTAGTGCAGTGCCCTGTCATTTGTATGATCTGTTTGGCCTGGCTGAAAATATGTGCTTTGATCTACTTTGTGAGCTAAATCAGGCTACACTATCTTTGCTTTGTATAACATTTAGTGATTGAGCATTCTTGGACATATTGTTGGTGGAAATACATTGACATGTCCATTACAGATCGTGTTTTGAGACTTATTGTCTTTACATTGAATTCGGAGTACTGTCATGCGACGTGAGATTTATTTGTTTTTGTTGCATTTGTGGATTCACTTTGCTTTGTAATTCAGTATATATTTATTGACTTTGTGTATTCGGTTTTTTGTGCTATAATGGTTTCAATAATTTCTCAATTTTAGGTGTACATTTCCTTTTATATTTGCGGATTTTATTGGAGAAGGATAAAAGTTTTCTGAAGTGTTCCTTATGGAATAAATTTTGTTATTCCTTAGTTTAAGTTCGGTTTTGTGGCTTTTTGTGGAGCATCGTGTGTGCTTTTGTGGGTCCTTGTTGGAATGACGTTGGTTATACATTACTTATTTCCTAGTACGTTAAAAAGTTTATGATGTCAGATTTTTTTTCCCGATAATATTTGTTTTATGTAATGCAATGGTCGTATTGAATGTGTTTCATCGCCAGTGTGTTTTGTCCTTTTGGCATTAGCTTTTTGTTTGGTACTGTTGCTTATTTGTGACATTGCACGTTATAGTGATATGTTTGCTTTATTTTATGTCAGGTATGGTATCTTTATTTGCATTATAGTAAAGTTATCATCGATTGCATATTGCAGTTCCTTAAGCTTTGACCGGTCGCTTTTAGCTACTGTGGCAAGCATAGTTGTGATCATGATATGAACAAGGGTCTTCATTTTTTAGTGTCCATTTTTTCTTCTGCCATTTCAAAATGTTTGTGCTTATGACTTGTCCGGTGTAAATTAGAAAGAGTTTATATTTTTGAAAGTAAAGTTCAGAGATTGTATTTAATTATTGGGAATTCCCTGTATGAAAATGTCTTAATAAAATGATCATCATTGAAATCCCTCGATCGTAAGTGGGAGAATGCCTCTATATCTTAGGATGTTTAGTTCCTAAGTCATCCTTGGGATGTTGTTTTACTTTCCATCGGAAACAGAGCAATACAAGAAACTTTGGTAACAGAGTTAGTATATGTAGGATGTCTTTAGTCAAATACGAAGCACATAGATTTGGGATTTATTTGTTTACATGTATCAGTTGGTGCTGAGCGTTGCACTATTGCTGAACAATTCCAAACATAGAAGCCAATGAAATTTTTTCTCTGGAATTAGGTCACCGAGGATAGCAACCCGATATAGGCTTCTTTGGGCACTGTGAGTGTCATCGGACGTTAAATATCGGAAATCGGTAGCATGGGCAAAATATATTGCATCCTCTACTGCAATACGAGGGGTGTATGTAATGATACAGAACTACAATAATCACTTGAAATGAAATCAGTTAATACCTAATATATGAGGCTAGACTACTCAGGTCCATCTTTAACATTGTGAAATGTATGTTATACTCTTTTTCGAAGAGCGAATAAGTGCACATTGAGATTAACAGTCGAAATCTACATTAAGCCTACGGTAGGAAACTGATTTTGAGATAACTGCGTAGTGATAAAAATTGGCATTTGTTGGTGATATATATATATTGGCAATCTTTGATGCCATGTGAGTTTCCCATTTTTCAGTTGTTTTCCACACATATTACAATCCAGTGTTTGCCTATTTGGTGCCTGAGTGATATGAAATTGATCCCCATTGTGTATCACCCTTAGCAATTGCAATGATGGATACTCCATGCTATTACCTATAGACACTCCATACCACTATCTTATGATGTGATTATCATCTTCTTGTTTTACTAGTTTAGTCATGGTGCAAATCATATCAAAACTAGCAGGTTTTTGTGACCTACCAGGAAAGTTTCCCCACTCGCCCTCTAGTAACAGTATTCTTGCTTTGAATTTTGGTTGAAGATTAATCTACTTATTGCCAACAAGACTACAATTGTGCAAGACATTCATAATTTAACTTAAAGAGTGAATAAAGTAGATGAGTCTGCTCTAATAACTCAAGGCAGCCTATTCTAGTTGGCGTTATGGCAAAGGAAGAAAACCTAGCAATGGTAAAGCGGAACCAAATACTTACAGGAAATATTATAGTTACGCACAAAATCTGAACTATCTTACCTGGTGAAGTCTTTTTAGCTTTTCAAAGATGTGAATGGTTCCCTATTTACAGGGGTTCTTTGATATCCGTGGAGTTTAAAATCCGCTGAAAGTTTGAGGATGCATTGCTAGGAACGCTGCCTTATTGGGATTTTTGTATTGAGTTAGAAAATGTTTTTGTAGGCATTTAGGTCAGCGGTATCATAGCGGTAGCGAAAATCGTGACAGGCGCATTTCGGCTTAGTCACTTGAGTGCAAGGAGGAAGCAAGATTATGTGTCGCTTGCAGTTCATGATAGCTAAGTCCTCACTCGGGACTTACAGTTATCTAAAATGTACGTACCAATTTGCTAGAAAACCAATATAGTAAGTAAGCTTCTGCAGTGTAATACGTAAGATAAAATGATATTGTATAGTGCTGAGGATGGTATGGAAGGCAGACGGGAAGATATTAAGAAAGCAGTGTACACCATTTTGGGTCTACCAGGATATTTTGCTGGAGGCGTTGAGTCTCTTTTGCCCCTTGGTTTTAAGGAATGTGATAAGAACATATGTTTTATACAAAGACAAAGGTAAGGCACGATTGCTTAAAAGAAAGCTGTCATGTATATCTTCTCGAACGTCCGAGCCCAAAACGTATGGCTGATAGTGATTTCCTTTTATTTCTGTCAGAAGGAACTTGAATTGATCGTGATCATGTTTTAGTACAAGAGCTGCAAAAGAGACGTATGCAGCTAACGTATTCACTGGTTGTTACATCACGATGATCTTCAGCGACTTTCTAAGTGCACTTGCGGGGTTGGTCTGTAATATAATGAAACTTGTTATATCAGGCATTAGGGACTTTTCCTGGGGCGTCATTATTACATTCGATTTCGTTTGTTGTTTCAGCTTTCGTTTGCATTGTGCTGTCTTTTATGATGTGACAGTGATAAACTTCACTTCTTGACTGTGTCATATGTGAGTGATACGACCCGTTGCCATTTTACACTCGGCGATATGTCTCAATCATCATAAATACAATGCATGGTTGTCTAGAAATTTTAGGTAAAATCTAAGGTGTACATGGTGACAAATAGGTTGTAAGGCAAATGTTTGTTGTGAATCAAAATGACACTGTACATTCAATGTCAGTGCTGAAGATAAAGATGACTGTAATAACATGATGAAAACATGCTTGCAATAAAGTGTCCTCTTAAAGTGAAAAATTTAACGGTTCATATTTAGAGGGGGATTAACCAAGCAGTATTCCAGAAGGCCCGTCCTTCTGCAAGCTAAGAGGTATTGCATAAAAACACATTGATCCTGGCACTTTAAGACATTTTCATCTAACAATTAAAGCTGTCATTTGTCCAAAACTTAATGAACTATAGAAAGCCGTGGATATTAAACAGCTATCACACCAATGTCAGGTCTCTTCGAAGGGTAAGATTATTCTTGGCTTCCCTTTTAGTACTTGCTTACATTAGCAGCATTACCTTTCACAAAGCTGCAAAATGCGCAACGGATATTATCGATTGTTAAAAGGAAGGAATTCAAGGTTTGTTGATTTGGAGAAGTATAGGAAAGAAATCAGATGCTGTACAATTTCTTTATTTTATCAACGTTATATTGGCATTTCACATAATGAAGTATACGTGTTATATTCCAGTAGAAATGATAAGCTGTAAAGTTTGGAGGTCTAAGGTCTTCATATCGCCGCAAGTATAAAATAATAACACATTCCTGGCCTTATCACTTGGTTAGTATTGCACGAGGAAGATACCCCATCGCCACATACTTTTCCTGTAATGTTATGGGAATATCGAGAATCATCAGGCATATATTTTTCGCCATTTTCGCATCACAATATCGGGATTACATAGTTATGAAAAGTCACAGGGGCAATAGCAAACTGGAATGATTACTTCTTGTTTCTGTAGATTGTAACAGTTTGATAACTAAGGTTAAATCGCCCTGATGCATGCTGCCACGAGTTGGATGATGCTTACATTTTGAGAACTCGCTGACAGCACTTGCTGATTGCCAATAATAATAATAAGTAAATACACTTCTTTGCACGGTGTATTTAACTGCGAACCATGAGGATGCTTAAAGATCTTGGTGTCTGTCACGCACATTTCTTTACGACACATTGAACGACATCTGTATTGAACTACTACAACCAATCAAAATACAAATAAAACTGGAAGTGGGGAATGATCGGTAAGTAAAGAATCTGTATGGTGTTAGCTGATTCGTGATGCTTTACGATTGGTTAATTGCTATTTCCACTACACATGGATCATTGGCGGAAGGCTTTGGCTTTCTGACCCTTGTATAGTTATTTGGCTGAGTTAAATAGATCAGTGCATTAAGGTACTTACTTAGCGGGTCCTTCCGTCAGTTAACCAGTTAAGTCATTTCGTGACACACGACACGCTTCTTCATAAGAGTGGGTCTTCTACTCAACGTAAGCGAGTTTGAACGTCGGAAAAAGCTTTGTGTTCTTCAATATTGTTTTGGTGTAGACAATAAAACTGGTATTTCAAAGCTGATACATGCTTTTGTTTCAAGACTATCACGTTTTTTGCTTTGCGGTTTGTTGGTTAAATTTCTAAGCTCCTCTGTTCGAGAAAGTTTCCTAAAAACTCTTCCCAGCTCCAAGAGATTCTTTAGCTTTTGACAGTTGAACTTCGGCTTCCTAAACACCAGTATCTTGTGAATGAAAAGTGTATCTTTTGCAAGTTCGTCGTTTGTTCCCCAAACATCCTTCTGTTACAAACTCCGTTTCAATTTCCATCTGGTACATTCATGTAACTTGAACAGACAATCTAACAATCAGTTGATTTTGATCAGTTGATCTACACCAGGAAAGACCTACTGTACACTGAAATTATTGATACTTACAAGCTTATCAAAATCAAGAATAGATGACGTGTGCAGGTGAGCAAGAGAGTACAGCATAGTCTGCGAATCGACAACCAAAACACTAATTCCTTTGTCTACATAGATTATGTTTACACAGTATAACCACTTTTCAAACTTGAGTGTAGACGGACACACACACACACACACACACACACAAGGTTTAAGGCGTTAAATCAATAGAGACTCCAACACAGCAGAAGAAAATTTAGAACGGTAGGCCTACTTTTCCAGATACTACCCATCACTATTGTTCAAAACTGCATTGAAAAAGAGAGAGTAACCCCACCACCTAACCCTTACCCTATGGGAAAAGTGATGGGGGATTTTGTCGCTGAATGAGGCGGTGGGGGTATTTGGAAAAGTGCCTTTAGAACATGCCGTTCATAAAATGCTGAAGTATAGATGACCTTGTACTTACGTAAGGTTCGTTAAGGCTATTCCGATTAAAACGCCTGTAATCATGTTGAACCACATCACGTTACTGATAATCGTTATAAACCCTGTGATCGTGATGAACCACGAATGATAAAAGCGAACAAATATCAAAAGATTGCTTTCACATTGTGAGTTAACTGCATGATCTTCGTTGTTTCTGGCAAAATGAAGCAAGTTCAAGCAAGGGACTCTCGAGTTATCACTTGGGATGCTGTAGATATTGTTACGTCCTCCTCGTTGCCTCTTCTTAAATAAGTTAAATGGAATGGAAGACGATCAGGACAGAAATTTGATATTCGCTCAAGGAAGGGAACATGACCCTGACTCACAGTTCCCCTCCGCTTTTTTCTAGAATGTTTTGTCTAGGCCACCCAAACATCCTTATTATACATCGTCACTGTGATTAAGGTTTAATCCTATCTGATGGAACACCAGCTTGACTTGCATGACAAAGTAAATAAAAAACGATTGTGTTTTCCATATCTTGTTTATCGCCATAAACCCCAAGCAAGCCCGGTCTCCATTAGGCGGAAAATCATGGTAGCCGCTACGTTTTCCAGCTCAACCCACGATTATTGCGCAATACTGTTCAGTCTTTTCACAGCCAAGATCTCTCCCTGCGGTTGATAAGGAAAACTTGGCCGTGACGATAACCAACGATCCAAAACTTGATTATTCGGGACGACATAACTCAAGTAAATGAACTTATACGTGTTCCTCTCACGGACATTTGTGAAGTCATTACGACATAAGTCTTGAATAACTCCAAACAAG
>JAAAKL020000385.1:30048-43722 GCA_010016065.2 Carybdea cf. marsupialis auct. non (Linnaeus, 1758)
TACAAAAAATTAAGTGAGGAACGCAGCGGGGGGGGGGGGGAGAGAGGACGGGGGGGGGGGGGGGGGGGTAAGTAGGCTGGCTTCAACTTTCATAGATAGAATCAAAGTAAAAATCAGAAATCTTCAAGCCTCTAATAAACAGTAGCAGGGAAAGTCAGGCAAAAGTTTGCCTGGGGCCTCTGAAAGCCCCCCACCAGAATACATTTAATGGAATTGCTTGTTTTTTGCACGCCAAGCGTTTGACTAGTTGAGGAGACTTTAGCCGTGGCCTCCATTAGACATCTAATATGGTGTTTAATCTCAAGCTTATTATCACGGTTCTTACTTTCTCATCACTTAGCCACTGTTGAATACGCCCATATCCGCGTGTCTAGTTGCCTGGTATGTTAAAAGTACTGTAGCTTATCTTTATCAAACGTCGAGGAAAACCCTCTACCCTCCTCAGTTTATTGCGTTTCACTTCTGGTAATCTTTTAGAATAAAATAGATAAACTCCAGGTTTATTATGATACCCAGTTTATTAATTTTGATGTGAAGCCTAAAATAATGTCGTTTATTATGTACCAAAGAGTGTTGTGGTAAAAGATAAATCTAGAGCCGTAACAAGCCGGGGGCAAGGGTATTTCCTTTTTTCTTGCTAAGGTTTCTTCTTACTTATTAATCAGCAGCATAGATATATGAAACGACAGCCCCAGCCCATCAGCTTTGAGAATTGTTGCTGCCGCACCACTGTCTATAAATAGATAAATAGTTAATTAGCATGATGATAGTTTCGCATTCCTTACAAAAAATCAAGATACAAAGGATTATGATACTAATCAACTTGCTTTTGGAGCATATACAAATCATCATCAATATGTATAATACGGAATCTCAACAGAAGTGTGAGATAGAGCAACATTTATAAGTATCGTCACGCTTTCGAGACGAGCATCTTATTTCAGCAGCGGGATTAACATCCTCTCGTAACCTAGGCCTACACATTGAGCAATTCTGCAAGTAGCTTACGAAAGTAAATTAGAAGATGCTTAGAAGATGCATTTCGATGACAGGAAACTACTTTTACCCCGAAACCCAGCTAGCAGGTATTTTAAAGTTATTGTTGGTGGTTTGGTGTTCCGTTGCTCCACTTTGCCCACCTATTGGTTTCGAAATCCGTTTGTTGACAGTGAATCATCAGAGGGAATCATGATTGCCGCATTGTTTTCCAAGTGAGTTTCGGTTGCTCGACTGAAATCAGTGGAAACTTGCCCTGCGGTCTTTAAATTCCAAGTGAATTTACGAGTTGTCATTTTATTTAAAGAACTTGTAAACGAGCAACTCTGAAGCGTTGTGTTTGCTGGGTTTTAAGAGAAGTACTGTGATTAACCTCGAGATCGGCCTAGCTAACAGTTTAGTGATGCATTCTACTACATTGCAGGAGCCCAGCCTTCCGTCATTCCAAGGACCAAACTCATTTTCTTCTGCAACTGAAATAGGACTAAGTGATGCAGTGTCAATATCGCCAGTTGAAGGCGACGAAGACGCTTTTCTCGAAAAGAAACTGGCCACGGTGAGTGAGTGTTTACTTCACATATTTCCGCAATTTCACTTCACTGCCTATGTGATTTTGTAGACCGTGTTGATATTGAATATCCACAAGATTTTGAATAGTATGCGATCATTTTTCGTTCCACTTATCAATTTAAGATATTTATGAAAGTCGTTTTGTTTAAGTCGTAGGTTTTTGTTGCATACGAAATTCAACCTTGTGATTGTTATCATAATCGGACCATCGTAAACCGCGCTGAGGCCGATTTTACTATGCATTGCTTTTCATGATAAAACCAGAGAAGGATGGAAAAAAACCCTTTTCCACGTGAAAAACAAGTGGAGGGTAAAACATTGTATGTATCCTTTCTTTCTATCACTTTCTGTCCGTGTATATGTATTCATGTCTGTGCATGAATCTGTGTAACAATGTACAGGTTGTACTTGCCACCTGAACCTGTTCTGCTGTTTGTAAGGGAATCACCGCGGGGAATCACACCGATAACATTTTCGATGTTCCCCTTTCAAAACCAAACGCTGGGAACAGAAGTTAAACTTGAGACATCACCAAAACATCTTTCATGGGATGAATCAATAATATCTAAGATTATTGATTAGCACTATAGGCTGGAATGAACAGTACCAGGAATCATGCAGGAGCTCATTAAGTTTTACACTTCTCTCCATAGTCACAGTTAACATAGGGCAGTTTTAGAAACTAGCTAACTTTTCGTTGAAATGTTCATTAATTTACTCAGAATCTGTGCATTTTCAGTGTATGAACTCTCTGTATGCAAAGTACTTTTGAGAAAAGGGGCGATAGATGTGGTGTCTAAAGGGCAAAAGAGAGAGAGTTGAACGGTTATAAGTATCTATCGTTCCCGTGGTGCATCTAGTCAATTATCTGGGACCCCATCACTTTTGACATCCACGAGCCAACGCTTGCAACAAGTTTACTCCAGGTGTCAAACGTAGAGTTGGAGTTTTTAGGCGATAAGAAAATTTGTAGAAAGTAGAAAACTGCATAAGCCCACGCTTAACATTGTTATACGTATCACCAGTCAGGATTCATAGAAACTGTACCACACGAGGCAGATCTATAATGTGTTGCTTGAAACATTGTAAACCAGATAATAGCTTCAGATCATTATAGCTAGGTATTTCCATTATGGGGCTCTTGTTTTCTCTAATCAGCTCTTGTGTACGCTGTGGAAAGGGAACCCAGATTGTGACAGTAATATGCCTTTCCAAATTACATAAGAAGCAAGCATAAAACCAGCCTAAAAGTTTTTAGGGTGTCCTTGTATCTGTCTTCAACTGTTAGGCTAGAGGGCAAATATTGTGCTTTGCCATGTTCCTGCATCTTTTAAATAGAGCCTTACGAAATACGACTGTTCTCGGATCGAACATTTTCTTTGGATCATTCAGGTAAGAATACAAGACGGAATGGAGATGTATTGGAACACAAGCATTTGAGGACAACATCCTGATGCCATCTTTGGCTTCGTACTTGATAGAAGATGGCATTTTTTTCCAGCGAATGTTTAGTAGATTCCTTATTAAGTATTAGTTAACTGCAAGTAACTAATAGTTATGCCTTTTTCATTGATCTGGAATAATTAATAATGATGTATATTTTCTATTGCTATGATTCAGTTGCTTGTTGAAGTGCAAGAACTACAAAATGCATGTAGGCAAAAGACCATTGAGCAATCTGTAAGAAAGTCAAGAAGTACAAACCAGGAGGAAAACAAAACATGTAAATGTGGAACAGAACATACAACTAGTATGAACACATTGAAAGATGAAAACAACAGATTGAAAAGTGCCCTTGTAAAGAAAGAGCAGGAGAATTACAGTATTTTACAGAAATTTGACAACTTATTAAAGATACAGAAACGGTGAGTATTTTGATTTATCGTGAAGTATCAATTGTTGGTGACTTGGGTCATAGCACTTCTGAAACATATTGTGCCACTTGCATTTGATGTTTCTATTGGAGCAGTTGCAACATATTACACAAAAATATACCACAATCAGAATACAGAAAATAACAATTTTACACATACCTGTAGACAAAATAGCAAGAAGACTAAACAGTTGTAAGATGCAACAATAAATTTGTATTCAACTCCTTCTATGTAACAATAAGATGTCATTTATGTATTCTTGATTTATATGAAATCAAGGAGTTGTAATAAAATTCAAATATGA
The DNA here is from genome assembly GCA_010016065.2 of Carybdea cf. marsupialis auct. non (Linnaeus, 1758). NCBI lineage: Eukaryota > Metazoa > Cnidaria > Cubozoa > Carybdeida > Carybdeidae > Carybdea > Carybdea cf. marsupialis auct. non (Linnaeus, 1758). The sequence continues at coordinate 33,793 of JAAAKL020000385.1, forward strand.
TGTGTTTTTGTCCTCTTGTATTAATTTTATGTTATTTGTAATTTTTCAAAGGCATCATTCTGTAGTCATGTGATAACTAGGGTATGATCCTCTTTACACTGATCAGTTGTTAGCTTTTAAGGATTTCAAACCTCAAAATGAGTACCAACATGGTCAGAAAAGGTGCCTGAACAGTTTCTTTGACCTCATTTTCACTTTCATTGTTCAGCTTTCTACGGAGAAGTGCTGTACAGTTTGGTTCTTTAATTATCCAATATAATCAGGTTTTAATAAGGCCAGCTAGGATAATTATATGATTCTCAATTACTTTCCATAATTTGTTGTTTCAGTTCAAACTATGCACTTACAATACCAATATCTTATCCTGTCCATCTCAAGTTTCCTACCTGAAAGTAAAAGGATGTTGGTTATTGGTGTGATTTGTACACAAACTGGTATATTTAAATATGTGGTCCTAATGAAAGTATAGGCATCTTTAAACTTAAATGCACACAGATTTTTGTCAGCATTTGAATGTATATCAGGATAGATGTACCATGAGGAATGTGGTGTATTACTAGGGGATGTGATTCAATGTCTTTTATATTTAATACCTTATTTTCAGATTACAGACTGAACTTTTCAGGCTAGCAAAAATATGCAACACTGATGCAGACATAGAATCTGATAGTGAAATGAGAATATCACCCGTGCCATATTCACCAGAAAGCTTATCAGAAAGTGAATTTGGGGCTATGAAACTACAGGTAAGTCGTTCATACTCATTTAGCTATCAGCAAATTTTAGTAATTTGAATGTTAGGTATGACTGCTAAGTTAAGTTTGAAATGTTGCATGCCCACAGAAGTATTGTTATTCAAATGACTGCCTACGTGGAGCATGGTGGTAAAGAACATTAGTAATTGGAATGGTGATCAAAAGGCTCTAGCCCATGGCAATCAGGTCCCTTAGCTTATATGTCATTACAAGAGAGATAATTAACCATGGCAGAAGTCATTGTGTTGTACCCTTGCAATAATCATCAACATGAGAAGTATTAACTAGCTAAAATTATTATGTTCCTTCCATCCTTGCCATTTGCAAAAAAACCCCTAAAGAAAAAGGAATTAGAAATAATAGCTGATCAAATCTAGTCAAAAGCTTATCCATCATTAACAAACTATTTGGTAACATAAACCTGAAAAATAGATCAGTAACATTAACAGTGAGGTAGTATAACAGGAAGGAAAAGCATTGTGATGCACGTCTCGACACATGTATGTATTGACATATATTTTCTTACTCCATCCAGCTGATCGTAATGACAGTGTTGATGATGATGATAATAATGATGTCTTTTGATGATGGTGATGATAATGATGTTTAGGAAGACTAAAACAATTCTGATTGTGGAGATAGTGATGGTGAAGTTGATGTTGATGCCAATGATGATGGTAGTGATGGTTTGGAGGAGGGAGGGGACAATGATGATGATGATGATGATCATCATCATCATCATCATCATCATCATGTGTCCATTTTACATGCTAGCATGTGTTGGACGGTTTTGTGAAATTGATTTCTAAGCTACCCTATCCTTCACCAGGTCTCTACTGATACCTTTCTGTTTGGTATCCATCCTTATCACTTCCTCCCTTGTTTTCTTTGGCCTCTCTCTGCCAGTTACTCCTGCCACCTTATTTTTTTGGCATCTAATTGCATCATGGTGGTAACAATAATGATAAAAATAGCAGTTTTATTTATGAGAATGGAGGGAACAATGATGATGATGGTCATGCTACTGCTGCTTCATGGGGATGCTTGGACAATGATAATGATCATGATGATTATCATGGTTGAGGTGATGATAATGTTGGTTTAGACAATGTTGATGATGGTGATTATGATAATTGTGATGATGATTGATATTGATGGACAATAGTGGAATTAGGTCTGCTCATAAAATTTATCATAAACCAGGTTAATGGGCAGTAAAAATTGATTCTTGCTATTTATTTACCCTTCTTACTTACTGATTATTCAATGCTGCTTCTCTGTAGCTCAAAGTTTGGGAAAGTGAAGCATCAGAAAGTATCAAAGATGCCGAAAAAAATCGCCAAAAAGTTGTGCAAGTAACCAATGAACTGGAGGATGCTAAGCTGACAATTAAACATCTGCAAGAAAAGGTAGGGATAGATTGGAGATTTTTAAGGATATCAGTGATAATCAAACTCAGTGTTACAAGTCTTTATGAATAGTATTGTTAACATGTGATGGATAGATCTACAATCACTACCCAGATAAAGCTTTTCAGAATTTGCCAACTGTGAAAGTCGAAATAAAGCATGAAGAGGAACAAATCATCCATAATGTGAAGGTGTACAACATACATTCGTAACAAAAGTAATTGTTCTGCAGTTTTGAATGCGTCTGAGTCTAGTGCCCATAACATAGTGATCTGCTTCTTTATGCCCCCCTGTCTGTAAAAGATGCAGATTTGAGCACCGCTAGAAGATTTGAACATCTCTTAAAATATATGTGTTTTGTATGCATTTACAAGAATCTGATGTGATATTTGACCCTTAAGGGTAGCGATTCCATTGCTTTTGCATGGTGTTGTATGATGAGGTTTATACATTCCTCAAAGCATCTTGTTTTGGCAATCAAGGCCTTGTAGTGACATTTATCAATATACGTTTTCATGTCATTGTCCTTTTAGCTTCTACTGTTTTCTCAAGCTGTCAATACAACAATACCCTCTCGTGTTGTGCTTCCTCCAACGCCACACACGCCTAGGATCTTTCGCAGCTTACCATCATCGCCTCGTGAGTCAGTGTCTATGTCACCAACAAGCTATGTCACACAACCCATGATAGGAAATAGATACTGCTCGCATACCCAAGATATACAGACAGTGTATCCACCACACAGACTCTTTGATCCTGATACACTTGTCAGTAATTCGGTAAGTATACTTCAGTAGTTAATTTTCGTTGTAGACGAAGAGTATGGAGACGGCTGTCGAGCCCATTGACATATTGCCCCACCCTCCCCTTATGACCGAAGAAAAGCATTCGAATTTGACGTATTAAAACGTCTGCATAATGAGCTCTGGCTGGAGAGATTCTTCACATATGTAGATATAGTGTATACTTTTGCACGTCAATTCTTTCCATTATAAGAAAGTTCTCTGGTGTCGTAGTACGTTTAATTATGTACACAATAGATGTGATCCATAAAAGAGAGGCTTTTGTATACAAATGGAATTTTATTGTACAGTGCCTTTACATCGTACTGACAGGCGATTTGCAGCTTGCTTTGCCATCGTACTTACTTTTAATTTGAGCGGTCTCTTTTCCTCATTGGTAGCAATTGTTGGCCTAATTTATGATTGATATAGACATGGCCTTTCTCCACACACAGCGTGCAGCCTTCATGTCTTAATGACGCTGCAGCATCCCATCGTGTGACTTTGTGAACAGGAGCCTCGTGAACCTTTTGCACCCTGTTGAACACACATGCGCATTCTGATGCCGTGGACTTGTAGGCCATTACTAGTTTTTTCTGTTGTTTGTGATACAAACTAACGCAATTGAATAGGCCTATAATGTAAGTTACGCAAGCTCCGTCTTCTTTTCTTGGCCAATACTGAGATACAAATTGGAGTTTTCGCAACACATGACGAACCACTAGACGACGAAGAGATTATAGAGAAAGACTGGAACTAGTTCTAATGCGCATGCTTTATTTAGGTCATTCCCCACCCGCCCCTCGTCATCCACTCGCCGACGACGAAATTTTCTTGATTTTAACGTAAAGTAGATAACGAAGGAGAGTATTGCTGATTTCCGATAAAAAATACCAGTATTTGGTTCATTATTGTTATGTTTACTTAAATATTACATAACGAGGGTTAGTAGAATCCCACACAATGCGTCGCAGTGGGGAGTTTTCGTAACAGATGTAATAATCATTGCAAAACACGATTGAAGTAAGTCTTAGTAGAAAAAGTCAAGGAGGCCTCTAATCCATCAAATATCGCGCGGCTTCAGCAATAACTTGTATCGGCATCGTAAGCCAGCAACAACCCACCTATATTTCTCCAAATAAGATAGTCTGCCCTTCTCACTGAAATCCTGTTACACCTTGATCTTCAAACAACAAATAATGGACTATGCGCTCGACGGCTTGCGACTAGTGCCCAGGCTTCTTTCTCTAATCTCATTGTCGTCTGGTGGATGGTTACCTGTTTCGAAAACTCTCCATTATCTCAAACATCTGGACGGATGTCGAAAACAAGAACCTTGACACTTGTCGGACTATCATCGCCTTGAAGTGAATCATTGTGTTCATTTTTTTTTTTCGTTTTTCGTTTAGGATGTGGTGTCCAGAGCTCCTCCAACTACTTCAGAAATGATATTTATGAGGCGTGTACTCACAAGGAGAAGTAGCGATTCGTATAACCAAAGTCACCATGACTATATATAGCAAAATTGTAGGAAGCTGTTCCTGCGCTAGTTTACAATCAATTGTAGACGATCGACCATCCGTACAAAGCGCGAGTATCGTAACCCACCCTCAACTGGAACTCAAACACTCCCTCCTTGTTCTATTTTTAACGTATTTTTTAAAAAACAGGAGAGCAACTTGAGAACACACAGTTTGCCATTTCATCTTGAGTTCACATGCAATCTGCTGTCTTAAGAAAACTTGATTGTTTCGATTTGATGAATCTGATGTATTAATTGAGAAGTGAGGTGTCGAGATTGACCCCTATCCTTTCGAGATCGTAATAATGATAGGGAGTTGTTGCAGTTATAACAGGAGCTAAACACTCTCTGACCTGCATCAGTTCACTTTTGATATTAGTGCATAACCAAAGTGACCCTTGGAACCCAGAATTTTACACACCCACTCGGTTGTTAGGTATCCGCTGTTGTCTAATGTTTGATCAAAAGTTAAATTTGTAAATCTTCAGTTATCCCTGTGCCATGCAGGGAGGAGGGTGGGAGACCATTTTGCACTCGGCTGTTTCAGTCTCTGATTTGGGACTTCACGATAGACACAAAAGCTTTAAAGTTGTAGGTTAAATTCTTTTCCTGGTTTCACTTATAATTTTGGGGTCTGTAATAATTTCGACCATCTGTGTGTCGAACTATGACGTCATTGTCAAAAAAGCATCAGTCGAGTTTTTGAATAATGTATTCACATTTGTCTCCATTTGACTGGTTAGTAACCTTTGAATCATACTTGATAGAGTTCGGTTGAAGTATTGGGGATTGCCAAGAAAAAAATGGGCTCAAATTTTAAGAGGTTTTTGAGAATGATCTTTTAATGGGCTATATTTTAGATTTTGCGAGGAGGCTAAGCGGGTTTAACTGTGGTTTTGTTTGGGGGGTTAAAAGCTCTCCCTGCATATTTGGGAGATCAATAGAGTGCACCAGGGAGAGGGTAACGATGCTCTAGTTTTGTATCACTTCGTTAGATATTCTAACAATCGAAAGCTACCTGTATGTCATTAAATACACGTTCATCAGGATATCTTTCGCAAACAAATGTCGATGATTATGGAAGTAATCAATTATTACTCATTACTGGCTATAATTTGTATATACGTATTAATGTATACGATGAGGAGCAGAATATTGAATAGTATTTTACGTCGCGTATGAATAGAGGTTCTGTATTTTCTGGTATTTGAATCGTTATCGATATTCTAACGTCTTATCAGCTTTTTAACAGCCCCAAGTTCACAAAAATTGAGAGCCAGTGACTCTCTTAGAGTTGAAGCAAGAAATTCACACGCAGTAGCGTGCCCAGGAGTGTCTTCAGGGGGGAAGCAAATCAAGTGTACTGACGCTCACGCAAGCCGCGTAGGGTAGGGGAACTCGATAGCAGCATACCAAATATCTTCTTTTCTTTTATCTATTGGAGGAACTGTGATCTCTTTCACAGTTCCTCAGTCACTCATTCTCACATCAAAAGATTTCTAATGTATGCTATTTACAAGCCAATGGACGAACGCTTTATTACAATAAGTCGATTGGATGGGCTAACAATAATCAGGGAGTGGTTAAGAATCGTGTGTTAGTATTTGATTGAAAGTTAGTATTAGGACAAAGGTTAGTAATCGCAGGAAGAGAAAAGCATACATACAAAGGAATCACGTGTACTATAAAAACTCGGTTATGACACATGAATGAAAATCCTGATGCATCGCTTTGTGGGGAGGGGGTAGGGCTTCCATCCATTTTAACCTTGCGTAATGAGCATTGGTGCAGTGATGCCCTTTGATGTGGGCTGTTAAAAAACTATTCAGGTAGGGTGGTCACTCTTCATTTAAATCACGGAATCCCGCTGCTGGAAATTTATTTTTGCTCCAGAAAACCCTGATAGCTGTTGCCAAAACAAGCTTCGCGCTCAAAAAGCAGGAAGTTTTAGGAAAAGCATGCTGAAATAGCTCGGACTTGTGAATCGATGGTGAGTTAGAAGGGCTTCACTATTTCTATTATTTGTATCAACGCCATGGTTGCCATTTAGGCCGTCGGGCGACCGAGTGTGAACAATCCTTCAGATATTTTACCCCACAGCAAAATTGAATCTTTAAATAGCAATGGGATTTATTCCTTATAAAAATAATCACTTGACTGCCTGAACTCAGGTTTCCCAGGTAAAAACATTGCTATGTGTAGGATTTAAGTTTGCAAATACTGTCGAGTATTTAGCAAAAGAACAGGACGAGAATTTAAAACTCGTATCAGAGGAGTGCCTTCACTGAAGTTGTATAGGGAAAAGGGAAAATATGCATATTAAAAATGCATGGATAGGAAGCTTGTGTGATATTGATATTAGTGGGGGATGGGAGGCTATGTTGTACGCTAAAGTAAAAAGTTGTATGAGCCACATGAGATTTTTCATAAGTGAGAAGGAGGAAATTGACAGACGGTATACAAGCTCTGGACGCTCTCAAAATTGCGTGCCTCTTTGTGTTTCAGAAAGAGAATGTTGACTGTCTATTTCTTAAAATAAGAAAATTGCAGTTTTTTAGACTACGTACAATCCTGCAATGGTAAAGCGGAACCAATACTAGAATTACCATTAAAATGAGACTCCAATTCATGGTCTTGCCTCGCAGCTTGACGAACACTTATGCTTTTTCGGTGATGGTTATACGCATGCACTTGTGTAATTGTTTTCCTGATATCGCTTTACGTCAAAATGCATATTGTCGACATTTATAACTCTTTCATCCACAGAGTGCCGGATTAATGATGGCCATCCACTGTGGGATCGATCCCGTCATTGGTTTCTCTGTATGGAACCTGTCTTGACAACTGTAAGCGAGAGTGGACACCTTCGCTGATTATTGAGGGGAACGGGAAAAGCGAATTTTGACCTAACAAGTATGAATGAATTCCGAAGTAGCTATATATGTCTAAAAACCATTACATACCCTTCAGGGCATTGTTTTGTCTTAACTAACAAGACTTGGCAATTTTTCATGGATTAAAAACCTCCCTCCGTTAGGACGGAAACGACCGCTCGCCCTCCTTCCCAAAGTGTCTGCAAGTGCCTATAAGACCAAGAACTGTCACTGAGGCTCAATACAGAATTGTACATTATCACTAATTGATAGCCAAATGGACAAAATGGTATTAAAAAGTGATACTGGAGATTAGTTGTGTCTTGATTGTTCCTCAGTTTAATAAAGTGAGTACGTTTTAAGTCAACTCTATCAAAATCCTTCATAACGTCTGGAACAGATTAGCAATCCCATTTCATCAAATTCAGACTAACTGCAACATCAACACAGGTACAAAATAGTTTTCTACCTTATGATAAAGATAAATATGCCAAGTTAAATAAATACTCCAGTACGCCTACTTCCCTAGATATTCCGACAGCATCAAGTGGCCAAAGATTCATTCAAACTCCTATACATGCATTTGGGAGGTAATCATGATAACCAGATATCAAGTTCTATTGTCGATAGCAATGGAAATATTCTAAAGTTTTTATTAAGCTCTTGGGTTACTTTTCAGTTTGTGGTTTACTCCATAATGCATGCTCTTTCAAACAATTGTACACGTCATTTACGTAATCAACAATGGAGACAATATGGCGTCTACGTAGTCCAATTTTGTATTGACACTAGTAGTAAAAAACATCATATTAAGGTATTTATAAATTATTAGTATACTTGAGTTCTTAAGGATGAAAATGGGAAAACAACCGAAAAACTTGGCAACTTGGGAAATCTTGACAACACCGGTACATTTAATTACAGGCGCTTTCATCAAATGTACAGATAATTATAGCATGAATTCCTTTTGGTTCATGGTAGTCTGCTGCTACGTTCTCTTATATATTGAATCGCTGTCACCATATATGTCCGACGTACCGAGACGAGGTCCGCCATTTTTCGATCATTATCATTATCATGTTTCGATTCTACTTATTCGAATCAGTCAACCAAATAGTTATATACTATGCATAAAATGAATTACTAAGCGATTTTTGCAGCTGTGCGATATGTATCTATATTCGATTGACCTCGCTCCAAATCACACTCTCAACTGTGCGTACACTTCCGATTAGCTGTGATTACATTTTAAGGTTTCTGGGCATAGACCAGCATAGTTTCTATATTAGTAGAAGGTATAGTGGAGTGCAGCATACGTTATGATATCGCATGATACCAACACTTTGGAAATGATCAGACATCTAGAAAGTAATAGGAAGGAACACAGTCATCATATATGCAAACCATGATGATCTTCTGAACTTGATCTATAATTCAATTTTTTGTATTTTTCAGACGTATGTTGTGCAGTACTAGAAACTCCTTAGCACTAAATATCGCAGCATTGCATTCTTGATCTGATATGCGATTTGTATCGATTTACAAAAGGGGATCTTTGTATGTAAAAGTACCCGCAAGCAATTCTAGCAGTAGTGCTGATAGTTTTCCTTCAAACGTATGAACGTGGCTCAGCCTGCTTCAAATGGAACTTCATATGTAATGTTTGTTCGGGATGGTCAGTCAGGTCCCGAGATCAGTCTTTATCTGCCGAACATTAGAATCCTATCCAGTCTTCAACTTTCTGTCCGTCATCCTAAAAACTGACCTAGCAAGGTCTATAAAATACAGGTCATGACACTCAGCAGGGTCACAACAGATGACTGGGCGCCATTTTGGGTCCTATTTTACTGTCAATAGCATTTCCCGCGAAACTTCAATTTCTTATAACACAACGAGAAAAGCAACGGCAACTTTGTTTTATCACTTGTTCACAAGGATGTCAAGGCAGATTACCAGTGGCGGTTCGTCCATATGTGCAGGTCGTGCCTGGAACACCCAAAAATTATCACCTATATTTGGGGTTTTGGACATATTGGTTTTCCGCATTATCCCAATCATCTTCTTGTTAAATTGAGTAAGTCCGTTTCTTCTCCTCCGAATCCCTGCTTCAAACATAATACTTATTCCGTTCCGCCTTTTCTAGTACCCAGGGTGTTCTGGCACAACCTTTTGTAGTAGAAACTCTTGTAGATTTTGACAGGGCACGGAGTTAAGGCTCATAAGGCTACTGACCAAAGCCAAGGTGTTCCAAATCAGTTTGGCACCCAGCTAAGGTACAGGGAGAAAATCAACTTAACCCGCGCAACAGATGGACCAGTTCCTTATAAATCATGCAACGAAGGTAAGATATCAGTGATAATACAGATACAGAGTCAATAAATAATCAATCAGCACAAGTCGATTAACAATCGGATACTGACTTTGACACAAATACTCGCTCCGATGTTTCCTCGAGGAAACCCTGACAATTGTAGGAATGTCCCAGTAACCTTCCCCCCCCCCCCCCAGCCATGGGCCTGCTTACGCCGCATCATCAGCGTCCATCAGATCGCGGGAAACCCCTGGTGACATCATGTACGACTCTTCTCC
>JAAAKL020000386.1:0-43689 GCA_010016065.2 Carybdea cf. marsupialis auct. non (Linnaeus, 1758)
TTGATGCTTGGCGAATATAGGACGGAATATGCTGCTTGATCCTATCAACTAACCTCAAAGTCGTGCGTCCGACATAGGAGGAAATATTTTAGCATTTGTAACTCTGTGATTCCGTCTTCTTCTCTTTGGTAGATAAAAAATGCTTCTCGTTCCCACTCCCCTTTGAAAATGATTATGGAAAACCAGAGTTAGCATATTGCATATTGCTAGCAAGGCCTTCCTTGCTTCTGCAGCAATAGCCAGTGAATGTCATGTGCCTTTCCTTGATTGTTCTTGAGAGAGTTTGCATTTAGTTGTTTCTTTGGCTTGTGCTCCTTCCACAGGATGTTCAATCCTCCTCGTAACATTCTGGTTCACGAACCATCCTACTTTTTTCCACGTCTACTAGTAATAGTCCCGGTTGTTAATCCACACACAAGAACAGATTCCACCATTGCGCTGAAGAATTCTTTTCACCTTGTTTGGTAACATTGATTTTCACACTGGTTTAAACTTGTCCAAAGCTGCTCATGACTTTGATATACGGATTTCAGCATCAGCATTCATTAGAAGTTACATTACTGCCAAGGTAGGGAAAAATCTGTGACATTTAGCATAGCTCTTTTGTTTAGGGCTTTGATCTTGCGGAAGGACATGTATTTTGTTTGTTTCCTTTGCGTTGAAATGGAGACCAATATCGCTAACAGGAGTTTCGAGCTAGCGTAACAATCCCTCATAATCCCTTGTGGTGTCTGCAAAGATAGTTATATGATTAGCGTAGTCTGCATCTGTTAAATAGATCGTCTGTTGGCGTTTATTGCTGGATTGGTGCAGGGTAAATCTCTATCTGCTCTGCATATCTATTGAGGTAAGTTGTCAAGACAAAGGATGAATAAAAAGGACACCAAGGTGTCTCCTTGCAACACTCCAGCACCAATGTCGAGAAAAAGAGTTCCACCATCTGGTGACCTGATAAAGGCACGGGTATGTTTTTAGAGCATCGTTGTAGAATCGATGGTTTGGCAGACATACCATATGCCTTTAAGGTGCTTTGCCATTTTACTCTGTGTACGGAGTTAAACGATTTTAAGAAATGTACGAAAAGCATTACTACATGGTTTTTTGCTTTAACACTTTCTATTACTCTCCTGACAGCCAATATCTGGCCGGCTGTCGAAAAATTCCTTCTGGATCCATTTTGATGTCTGCTGAGCACCTCTTTCATCCTTGGATGTATGTGGTTAAAGAGCATTGTATTGTATGTTTTAGCAAGGATTGGAGTAAGTGTGTGTCTTTAATTGGCAAGGGTAAGATACATCAATCACTTCAAACTTGTATCTCTATCTAATGGCACACAAAACTACAGAAATCTAAAACAATATCATTGGAATTGTCTGTTTTCCAGACTCCTGGAGGATGTCATCAAACGCAGCTGCCTTTCTGCTTTGCTTTTCTTCAGCGCTGTTTTTATCTGCTCCATTAAAAAAAGCACCTTTCTTAATATCAAGTTCTTGGTTGACAATCTACTGGATTACCCGATCTGATACTACAGGTTTATTTCCTAGAAGATTTAGAAAATGATATTTTCTTTTGCACAACTTTTCTTCCTAACTGCAACCTTTCGGTCTAGATTTAGAGAATTACCTACGAGCAAAGGCATCACTAACTATCTGTTATCTATCTATCAAGCTAAAGATGACTGCTTGTTGTCTGCATCATTAAGGACTTTGTCAATTTGTTCTTGTATGTAAAATTGATGTTTAAACAGATATGCTAAATTCTGTTCGTTAAGCACTCGACCTTTTTTGTGTCTGCTATGGAAACTGTTCTGTAATTCTTTTAAAAGTTTTTGTTTTTAATATCACTGCAATGTTTACCCAAGATGCATTTCGACCATTTGGATACACTCCTCGATGAGACTGGATTAAGTTTTGATAGGATGTAGGAGGGGTGGGGTCTTATTCTTCCAACGGCCTGGCATCAAATCGGCTCCTTAGCTTTATAACAAAGCTTTGTCTGACTTCATCATCGTTAGTCAGGGTGGACCAGTTGTCTGTCTATCTGAATGTACCATTATTCTTGTTAACCCGAAGGCTTAGTTTGATCTTTGAGGTTACTATTCTGTGGTCAGTTGTTACTCCATAGAAAGTGCTGAGAGCTTCGCAGTTATGACAGCTATTGACTCATTTCTTATTGATTATAAGATAATCTAGTTGGGATTTAAAACAATTGGGGTGAACATAGGTGACCTTCTTTCAAGGTCTCTCCTGGAAGCGAGTTTTCATACAAATGAGTTTTAATTTCTGAAAGCAAGTTTTAAAGATGTTTTTCATTGCGATCTGTTACTTCGTGGTAGAAAGAAATGTGCCGGTTGCTGTCACAGCCTAGATGTGCATTCACATATGTCCCGGTAATTATAAAGTTGTGTTTAGGGACAGAGCGGTCGATGATGAGAGATCGTCATAAAAGTTGGCAGCATCCTGTTCCTCGCTGACTTTTGTAGTATTGTAGCAACAATTACAGTTGCAGAAAGGTTACCATTGAAGATAGCAATAATTATCCGTGATGTCATTCTTCGATGCTATTTAAAGAATTTATTGCAAGTGGGCTAAATAACAGACTTCATCAATAGTGATGTTTACTGGGTTTTTCCAGCCAGAGGCCGAGACAAGATTGCAGCTGCTGCGGATATAACAATGTCACCATGGAAAAGGCAGGGTCCGTGTATCCATACGTCAATGTTTTGGTATTTAGTTGACGCTACGAGCTCTGATACTCAACATGTAGGTCGCAGTGTCCGTACTTAAAAAGTGGATACCTTGAGGGCATGCTTGCTCTAAATTAGCTTTGGTTTTGCTTCTTGCGTTGTAGTTAACTTGTCGATCGCTGGGGCTAGCACAGATACCCTAAGTTGCGACTCTTCATAATCTACGCGACTGTCGGTGCGGTATTGTTTTCCGGTTTCATCTGAAGTCAAGATAAGTCTTTCGATAGCTCATAGTAATCACTTTTGTGAGTCACGTAAACAGGAGATAGCAGTAGTTTTATAGTTAAACTGATTAATCCTGGCCGTTTCCCCAGCTAGATTCATCCCACTCAGCATATGAAAAACCTTGCCGTTGACTAACTTTCAGTTTTTTGCCAAAGGGTCCTACCGGTCATACTTTCCTCATGACAGTACCAGAGACCCGTTATCCAGTTCAAGTTCATCATCAACCTGTCGGCCATCAAAGGCCTTGACAAATTACTGAGAACGTTTTCCACTTGTTCTACTATTAAGATCAGAAACCTTCATTCGAAACCTAAGTCGGATGAAGCAGTCTTGACCTGTTGCCATCTCTGCACCAACTATCAAGAGGGTGATGAAAATTTGGAAGTCTCCTTAACTAAATAATAATTAATTCCTGTGTCTAAAATCATGTCAGAGTGCATGATTACAAATTTCTGAATTTTAAATTTTGACTGCATATGTCTAAATTGCTTGTGCATGTCGTCCTATGATTACTGATTCAAGCTCTATTTAAACTTCAGTTTTGTAGCCCAGCTCTACCTCTCTTACCTTTCTTCTACCCTCTCTTAAAAACAGTTTCATCCAAAACATTTCCCTTTCCAGCAAACATCTGCTGATACCCTACGTTTTAATTTCTTGTAATACGCAAGCTTGTACATATTTAGTACAAGCAGAGTGGATTCCTGGAATTCGTCACTTCGTGAAATTTAATCTGTTGTAAATCCTTTTATAAATCCCTGGGCACGTCCAACCAATATACATTTTTTCAAGACATCTACAGCTCCACTCTTAAGTCGGATCGATCCTTAAAACTGCTTTCCTTTGATCAGTTTCAATTTGCTTGTAGGTATGTCAACAGTCATCATCACCAATCATCATAATCATGATGTGTATTGCTGGCAACTAGCATTCTTCTATGTCCATTAAGGCAGTAATCCTGTGATGTAACTTATTGTCTCTCTTATAGTTAATAGGATAGATTAATTGATAAATTGATTGATAGATTGATTGTTAGATTGATCGATAGGTTGATTGACAGGTTGATTGATAGGTTGATTGATAGATTGACCGATAGATTTTATACTATAAATTTTCGTACTTCAAGTTAACTTCAAAGCAAAAGTGGTCAGTACCCTTCTGTACTCCTTTTCACTTTTGCTCTGTATTTTACTTCATTGGATGAGCTTGTCCAACCACTTAAGCAATAATATGGACGTAGTTATTTCCTTTTCTGCAGTCATGAAATTGTACAAAGGGTTAAAGAGATAAATGGAGGAAAACTAACTCTGCTTCCGGGAGCGAGTCTATACATAATTGGAAAGATTTAATATTTTAACTATAAAAGTATATTGAACCCTAGTCAGACTCTGATGTTGTGAGTAGAACGTCTGCTAGTAGCTCTGCTGCTCTAAATCTTTCCACGATATGAAATAAAAGAATGCATATCTAATAATTGATAATTTAAGCTCGTAAAAACAACGATAGATTGCTTTAAATGCTAGTAACCTTTCAGTTGTGCTTAGACGTCCCCACTTCCAATACCATAAGTATATTTTTATAGTCAATAGATCAATAAACAATCCTTTCAGTTTTCATACCCAAATGGCAAATTTAACAGTTTACGGAGTTAAGGTTAATATAGCCGCGAACCTGCTACCCACCAGTTCGCGGCACTTCAAAAGGCTATCGTCTGAATAGAGGCAAGAAACAATTTGCGCTACAACTACTTACTTATTAAGTTCTAGTTAATATACTAGAAAAGCTTGAAAAGTTAAGCACTCAAACGTCGACATCGAAGGCAAAATCCTATTTTAATTGTTAACCATTTGAGTTAAATTCTGACACACCCCTTGGTGGGCCATTGCTACACATTCCTGAAAATGGCAACCCTCAAAGTTGCCATACTGCCTTTTTTGGCGTAAGTCATTACAAGAAAGCCAACAACGTAGCACCTCCCTATTCTGTCTGTGCACAAAATAAATATTTCAACCCATTAAAGGTAAAAGAATGGATGAAGACTGGAAATTGCGGCTCATTCCTTATCTAATCTAGAGCTATCTCTATAATTAGAGAATCAAATCATAGCAGTTGGAGGCGTGCAAGATGTAGTCAATTTTTATAGTTCAACGAAAGAAGCTGCTCATCGCCGGCTTTAACTTTCACAGCTGGAGTTCGATAGTTTCTATGTTTTCAAGAAATGTTCTCCTCGTTTGAACATGAACCTATGAGTCTAGTTTTCACTTTCTCACCTGCCCCAATAGTTATGCGGGAGCTTTGTAAGAAACCTGCAATAGTCATTCCAATGCCGTATTTCACTCATACTTGGATAGTCATTACTCCATCCGGTAAGCACTTGTATACTCTATTTTAGCGGTTTCTTTTTGTATTAACCTCATACTGTCTTAATGCATTTTTATAATACCAAATTCATAAATTAATGTGCTTCAAATCCCAATACCTTTTTTATTCTAAGGGCATTTATAATTTTCTCTCTTCATAGAAGATTACTGGCTTTGTTCGGCTGAAAACGATTTACATAAATTATGTATTAGATATTCTTATAGTAGTTGAATTCGCTTTAGAATATCGTCGGACGCATGCACCCTCAACAAGAGAACAGTTGGTGTGCTAGTCACGCATGTTTGAACTCCCTTTAGGGCCATACTTAACATTTGCAGCATCTAACATTGTGCGTGAGCAGGGGAATGTTCGAGATAGGAAAGAACATTATGTAGGCCTAACTGCAATAACCGGTGCTTTGATATTAAAAGAGTTAATATTGATTAATCGTTTGTCTTTCATTGACACTTTATTATGATTATGGCTCTTGTTGATGAAAATGTAATTCCATAACGTAGTGGTATCAATGGACGCTTTGTTACAGCGCTCGAAAATACAGCACTCGAAAACTCCAATACAAATGTAAACACCACAAACAAAGATATGTTTAACGACGATACGAACAAAGCAACTATCTGAAAACGTTGTAATAAAAATATCATAAACACATAAACAGAAATTCTATTCACATTCTATAATGTCATCAAAGTATTATCAGATTACTGATCACAGCGCAGAGGATTTAGAGCTGGATCTCGATTCTCGATTCTCATCGGTTGGGGATTGGGAGCCAATTTGGTTGCTTGAGAAACAAACCATGTGCTAATAGTGGTTTGCCTAGACCAGTTAGTAAAGAACACACCGCGACCGTTTGACAGGTGATGACGTATTTTTTATCCCTTTAGATTATCCTCACATCTGACACAATATGTATTACAATGTTGCAATGTAACCAACAGGACATTTTCATGCATGGTATACATTCTTTATGATTGACAGGTCTCGTGTGTCTTGGTATCATTCCTACTCACCCCCACATGGTCGAAACACATTTTTCAATTTGAAAGGTTTCCTTCAGTAATGTTTCAAATGCGTTTGGTGACTGTTAAGTTAAATGTCTTGCCTTCTTGTTAATATACCATTCCCTTTAGCAAGTATTTTGACCTTCATCGACATTGATGTTATCATACCTATAGATATTTCTAAGAACGAAGATATTTGGTTATTAAAGACGCTCTACTTGACAATTGTCCTCCGTATTCTTGAAAGATCAAAGCAGCCACTGAGTGCAATAAACTATAATTCTCGACCAGCAGAATATCAATTTGTCAACATTTTAGCTTTTATTTCAATTACCCTATCATGACGTATAGCATTTCTTTGCATATTTGCATAACTATTTATGTTAATTTCTGTATCAGCTTGAGTCAGTACAACTATATATTTTCGCTGAAATATATTCGGTCCTTTCAGTATAGCCATGTTTTCACGTAAGCTTCTTTCGCCTACTGAAAAGTTTATAACGCAAATGAATTCTTCTTTAGTTTGGAGAATAAAATGAGAGGTTTCGGATGTAGCAGTACAAATTGAATAAGCAAAATATGTAGAGGAATTTTATTATGGATTGAAAACTTACTTGGCCTTAGTAAATGTTGAGTTTGACTACATTGGCTAGAAGAGCAAACCATTCTTTTATGACCTTCTTCAATCAGCTCTTTCACAGTTTCTACCTTTTCTCCATTCAAAACTACTATTCTATCTAAACTCAAAATGAAAATGTTCCTATATATGATAGTATGTTCCTGGCAAAATTGCATCCTTTTTAAACATAGGCCGTGACGTCACATAGAAGAAGTTCTTAAATTATTTCTGTCTCCGTGAGATCATCTCTCTGGAGTTTCTTAGTGGCTTCAGGATATCAGGAATTTTTATTAACCCTATTCTACCAGGGATTGAATAATTTTTATTAAATTTCCATGTCAATTTAGTTAGTTAGCTAGTTAGATAGATAGATAGTTAGTTCCTCCAGTATTCAGGAATGCATCGGACTAGCAAGTGCTCGTCATCGATTTCCATTAGCTGTAACTCTCTCAACTCCTGTCCAAATGTCAGGCTACGTTTCAAATCATCTCGAAAATCCTCCTCCAGGTCTTCTTAGCGCGACCTCTTTTCCTTCTGCCATCGTGTGGGGCCCGGTGCATTGCTTGTTTGGCATGTCTCTCTCACTTGGTAGACGTAAGACGTGACTAGGTAAGCGAAAACGGCGCAGCATCACTGTTACATGGAGTTGCTTTGCTCTAGCTCTTCTGAGGATTTCTTCGTTTGAAATATGATCGCTCCAAGTGATTCCTAGGATCTTTCGGAGAGACATTTCTGATAAAAGCTGCCGAGTATCTTTGAAGTTTTTATCGACATGTCAATGTAAACCGATCTTTGTCAGCTTCATATGTGGCTATACAATGCTGTTTATTTATTGTTAAATCATATGTAATCTTACTACATGTAAATAAAATCATCATAATTATGATTCATAATTAGCATAAGCGAAGGTTCCCCAAATTTGTTTTAAACACGTGATCAAAGTCCCTTTTTACAGTACAACACTTGCAACGCTCGCTAAAACTGTAAGACCATCTTTTTCATTTGTGTCTTAAACGCCTACAAAACAATGTTTTAGAAACATAAATTTCAAGAAAAACAAAATACATGAATATACAATTTTGGACTACCAATTTTGAAGGGAAGGGTAAGTGAAGTCAATAGTCAAAAGTTGTCACAAAGACAAACAGTCTAAAGACAGCAAATTTTAGAGCTAAAGGGTATGACAAGAGGAAGTTATGCAAGCAAAAGTTCTAGGGGGGTGGAGAGGCCTCTAAATGCCTTTCTTCCTGAGGAAATCAAATATCGGAAATGTGATTTACTTTAGGAAATGGGCATTTACACTGAGGCTCTTGAAAGTATAGAAGCTTGTATTTGTGCAGACTTTGCGCCCGAAATTCGGATTTCATAGAGAAGGCCATACCAACTTCCATATTCACGTTAATGGAGCTGAAAAGTAAATTCAGATTACTGGGTTGTGACAAGGCCCTGGGCTTATTTTGCCGTGAATTACTAATAAAACACGCAAGAGAATGTTCAACTGTTTCTGAAAGTTCTATGTTTCATGTTTCTCATTTGCATCACTAGTTTTCACACTAAGTGCAAGGTGCCAGCTAAAAGTCTGTGACATACAACATGTTGCATGCAAATATATATCAATAGATATACCTTAGAGTTTCATAAATATTACTGCAAAAAACTATGTTTAATGCATTTTTTATGCATACGGCAATGAAATACGAAATAAAATTCTTCCTGCCGTGGGAGAAATTCTAGTCCGATCTGCCGCGTGACAACCAAAGATACTCACCAGTATGCTATAGGGGACGGAGTTAAGGTTTGATGTTTACGTGGTGTATAATAAAACACAAGAGATATTCTAAGTAAAAAAGCTACATGTTAGGGAAATGAAAAAGCCAATGCCCCATATGAAGATCTAACTCACAACCTTCAGAAACGAAAATTTGGAATTTTTGCCTTATTTTACAACTCAAAAACAGCACGTAAGTAAAAAACTTACGTAGTAGCAATATGTTCTACACAGTACGCAGAAATGGTTAAATTCCACGGACACTCTACTGTCTTGGAATTTGCTTGGCAGTAAAACTGTATTTCTTTGTGCTAGTAATCACCATGTATGAAAGCTAAGTACCACTAAAGAATAGCTTGGCAATGTTGACCTGTTTTAAACACTGGGAATCTTAGCTTTAAGACTGAGATATAGAGAACAACTTCACAGGCTTTTAATAGAAAAAAGGTGACTGACAAAGTCAGATCGATGCGTACATTGGATTTAAACCGACGTGTGCGGGGTTAACAGGGCCTATACGCATGCGCAATAAACTAGAATGCCATCATTCCTTACTTGGAATATTGGTCTCAGTTTTTCTCTTCTTTTACTCAAAATTCTCGTTCTTTTATATCAATCTATGCTCACTTTTATTCCTCATACAAATTGACATCAATACTGGTACCAACACCGATAAATCTCTACCATAAATAGGACGTTTCGAAGTTTTGACAAATGAAACATTTGCCCTTCTCTATTAGTTGTTGTCTACATTCCATCTTTGGGAAAGTTTGAAACGGATTGCAGTCATCTCGTAGATGAAAGATATTTAGTTCTTAATTATATGAGAAAATTTATAGAAAGCATAACAACAATGAATTGTGCGGAGTTTTAAAAGTTATACATAAATAACCGTTGAAAATTAAGATAGATCTTAAAATAACTTTATTCTTAAAGCACAACATAAATGCGGAGTCCTTATGTCCTACGTTGTGGTGGCAGGCAGAGGGCGTGCATCTAGCAAAGTCATGAAAGAATGCAAACATTGTTTATGAGCTTTTGTTTGTTTTGAAATCATGTTCAAAGTAATTTCAAACGTAAAAGGTTGAGGTTGCCAAAAAATTTTTTTTTCCATTCTAAACAGCCTGTTTTATTTGGATCTCATGCCGACAGTATGATATCGTTGTGCGCCTCTAACCTTTTAAAGGCATTACTATCATTCATTATTATCAATTTTGTATTGATAGTGAAATCAAAAATGCACTTGAAATATTGACATGTCTTTATCAATATTCACCCACCAGCATCTTTTCCATTATGATGCTAATGAAATATTCGCGGGATAAATGCTTTACATGATAATCATGTTGTCATAACTTATGAATAATACATTGCTGTTTTCCTCTATCACATTCATCATCAGTGGCGAGTTTTGACCCCTTTAAAGTATTTTTAATCCACAGGTTATTTGTATTGAGGGGCCAGCCCAAGACTTCTTCTTTTAAGTTTTCAGTATATGGTTTTATTACTTTTTATTTTTTATTTAATTATTTCACCCTGTTCAAGGCCGAAGCCACTACAAGGAACTTTTCCCCTTCAGATGACAATCTATTCACGCTAGCTATTAATATCATTTATGCTTATAGCCCCCTCTCGTTCCTATCTCTCGAAATATAGTTCCCCTGTCCACGAGAGCAGATAACAGAGCACAGTACCTCCGGGATCATGGCAGACAAGCTTAGGGTCCGTTCGAATTCACGACCCTCAGATAGTGAGTCTGACACTCTACCACTATGCCACTACTGTCTTTGCATTAGCAACTTAAGGGCTATTGATTAATTGTTACGTCATTATATGAGTATGCTTTCTTCTGAGTAGAATTAATGGCTATGAAATGAACGCTAACAAAATGTTGATGTTCCTTTAAATCCATGGGTATACAAAATGAGATAGGCAATATCTAACGACGAAGAGCGGCAATCAGCGTTAATTTCATGATTTTTTGATTACCTGTAGTGAAGTTGATGGCTAAAGATAGAAATGAACAGGGCAGCAATGCTCAAGTCAATGCTGTCAACATTCTTCGGTAAAGGTGAATAAATTTGTATAAGTCATATCATTCCTAAGCTATTGTAGATTAAAGATGTATCCACACATTTCAAGGTTGAGAAAGATCTCTCACAACTAGCATTTGTAGCATGCTGATGTTTGGAAACGATTTAAAAGCCAAAACTTTGATGACGTCCATTCTGATGTCTTATCATGGCTTGTAGAGCATTAATGTTGAGAGGGAACGCAGATTTTGAACGTAGGAGACATCTTGCTATGGAAAGCTGTATACTTCCTTTGAAAAATTCAAGGAACTGAAACCGACAAAGTCTTCGTGGATAAACCAACCAATAAAGCATATCTATAACTATGTCGATAGTAATCGTTTTTGGTAATAAAGCCTAAAGTAGTAATGATCTTATTTGTTGGAATAAACACAAAGAGTAAGGACATGATGCCTCTTTCTGGTGTTAGAAAAGATGGGAAACTGGAAGCTTTTAAGGGAGTGAAAGACTAACATTGAAGTTGCTATCCTACAAAAGTAAATTTCTGCGATCAGATGTTGTTAAGGCTAAAATGCTCACATTGCACGGTGTACATAGTTGTAGATACGTATTTTAGACACCCACATACGCAACAAACACGTAGTTGATATTTCACTCTTATTACACCACTTCACAAGCACAGACCATGGGCAGTGAGACTGTCAAGAACATCAAGGCTTTTACTTGCAAACTTTTCTGACTGGAGTTAAATTGCATATATTTGTTGGAAGGAATTTAAAGTATAGATTATCGTAAAATGCTACTGAAAGTTCGTATTTATTGTAGAGTTGACATCAATAACCTAATTCTAATTTAAGATGCACTAGAGAGGAAGGGAATGTTGTATGTTAACATAAACCAAAATCTGTTGAGCTACCCAACTTTATTGACTGCGCAGATACAAATGAGAGAGATATTAAAGTGGTGGCAGCAGATTTGAAAGGTAATGAAGCATTGGCAAACCATCAACGACATAAATGTAGAGACAGGACAAAAGGAAGAAAAGAAGAATCTGAAACACCAATGAAGACAATTTCTAATGTACAGGTGCTTGACAGAACCTATATGTTTAAAAGGAAAACTCCCAAGAATATACTTAAAGAATTCATTGCAGGAGTTGGCAAGGTCAACAAGTAGCTTGACAAGTTTGATTTGTCTTTTGTAGTCGTTTTTGTGCCTTTTAGTTTTAGAAAAAGCTCTCAAATAGGCACCTTTTAACGTTTCTGAGGCGGTAAACAGGGTGCCGGATCCGAATTTATTTATTGAATTAATGCAAAGAGTCACCTTAAACGTGTAATTTAGCTTCAACAAAACTATGTATAGGCAGGTGGATGGTGTAGCAATGGGCCCACGCTGGCAAATATTTTTCTAGGATATTACTAAGGGATTGTATTCCGTTGTAACTCTGGAGTTAAGCTTTTACTTTATCGGCTTTATGCCAATGATATAAGTGCTAGTTTCCCTTTCCTAGAAAATGTTTACTAGTTCAACAGGTAACTGCAAGGCTGGCACGGCCACCTCGCGTTCACTATAGAGCTTAAAGAGAATAATGTCTTACCAATAAGAGTCTTGAATTGCTACTAACCAATTCTCTTATACGGTTGTGAATCTTGGACGATTGATAAAGGAGATGTAGCCCAGATCAATGCTGCAGAAATGTAGTTTTTACAAAGGATGTAGAAAATTCCATGGACAGCTAGGAATATCAATGCAGTGGTCATTTGTCAACAAAGGAGCTTCGCAGAAAAACGGCTAAGTACTTTTAAGAGTAAAAAGAGGAAATATTTAGGACACGCAATCAGGAATGGTTGAAGAAATGTCTTCTCCTCAGAGAGAAAAATAAGCAAATCTCCTTGGCCAAGTGAAACGTTTGGAAGATTTTTAAATCAAGGAGAAACTGTTCCGGGCATTAAAACAAAGAAATGCGGTCGCTTATGTCTCTTAATACGGTACCAAAAGACACATGTTAATAATTGAAGAAATATCATGTCAGTTTGGATTCATACTCGGAAAGAGAACTTTGGATCCAAAATTTATATGTGATATGATATTTGAGAAACTTTTGGGACAAGGAATAGATGAATATGGTCTGTTCATCAATCACAAAATGAGTACAATCTTGTTAGCAGAAAATGTTTGTTTAGCATGCTGGAAGATAGTTATTATAAAATAACGTCTAAACATATCTGAGTTATTAAAGGTATACTATAAAAGGTAAAAGAGCATTTTATTCTAGATAGAGTAAGTAGTAAGACAGGAAGACGTTCTTTTTAAACAGTTTTTATAATGTCATGGTTAGACATATAAGAGATACGGGAATTGGATTACATGGGAAAGAAAAACATGTATGTAGGTAATACGATTGTTCCAATATAAAACCTGTCTGCACATGTAAGTTAATATGTGCAAGAAAAACATTTAGGAAGTTGAAGTCAGCACGTTTATCACCAACAAAAATAATAATTTGGGATGGTACAACCACAGCTGCTAGACCTTCACATTTCAATGAAATGTAAAGTTACAATCTATCAAATTTTCCTCAAGCCAAAATTAATGAATAATTTGTTGAAGTTAAGTTGATTAATGACAAAGAAAAATAATCGTTTATGAAAGGGAGGCAATCATCTAAAGGCTGTGCTATGTCCTCGATAGGCAGATCGTCTAAACAATCTACAATTTTGGGGGTGTAGTTTAACAATAAAAGAAGGAGGAAGTTTATTTAAAAAATAAAAGAATGGTCAATGGATCAAAAAAATATTGAAAATTGTTCTATTTTATTATATAATTTTGCTTCAAACGCCGTGCATAAAAGATACACTTGTATTTTCAGAAACAACGGTTTACAATGCTTCCATAACCAAACTGTTTCTATATCGTCTTAATGCTTCATTAGTCCAATAATTTTAAAGGAATATCTTTACCCTATGTAAAAGTCAAAACTCATAATTGTTTTTAGTGAAAATATCATAAAAATGATGCGAATGTATTCTAGAATTAAACGACGTTCGTGAGACTGTGACACAGTTGATTTCCTATCAAACCTTTGGGGGGTTGAAAACAAGTTCAGTAGCAATTTTGTTTGTACTGCTCCTTCCAAACAGTTTTAAAGAAAGTCACTCACTCACTCACTAATCCTCGAGCGGTTCTTAGAGCCAACTTTAAACACAAGTGCTCGCTAGTGCTGACGATCGGCAGTGAGCTGCTACGGTTGAGGTAGAGGCACCCCACAGGATAGCAGATCTTTGGCGACGACATCAAGCCATCAAGTGCGAGGTACCCCTCGTGGGCGTCTCCATCCTGTTGCGTCTCCATCCGGACTAAAATTTAGGACCGCGCGGGTTGGATGACTCGGAGGCAGACGCAGGATATGTTTAAAGAAAGTGGTTATATAAAATGCTCTAGATAGAAAAGGAAAACTCGTATTGGTGAATTAATACCAGAGAGCTCTACGAAGCACTCGCATAGCTTTGTGTCCAAGATTGGGATGCACTAGTAATATGCCTTCAGTTTTCATTTCTACATCCTGTGTCTGCTATAGATGCGGATATTCCCTGCTCATGCAGTTTTTCTTTTATAATCTCAACTATAAGAAAAGTCCCCCTGACTATGAAAGCCCATTGCATGGTTGGTAGCAATAGGGGATATTTATTGCATCCGTAACTACGATTTCTATTCGTCATCTTTTGCAATATAAATAACACACTGCTCCTTTGACAAATCATTTGAATGTTTTACAAGGTAACTAGAGAGTTACAATCCCCAGTATTCTATGCATTACTTTATTCCTCTCCACTTGGAACTCAATGTTCTTACAATATTTTCATGAATGCATCTTAGACAAGTTAGTGTGACAACAATATGTACAGCATCTGTATTCAGGGATCATTGCTATGTCTTCTCATTGGTCCGGCAAACAGCAACTTTTTCGTCATAACCATGTTTTCAGCTCGAAATTTATACTCGATCAATTTCAAATGCTGAGTCAGAATTGCAGTTTTCACAGTGGTAGCAACTTTCTCATTTCTGTGCAAGAGCTGATACAGTGCTTCCGCTTATTTCCTCTGCTCCACTCTTCTCCGACCATACTATGGAGACATTGTAGCTCGACAAAGTCGTCTTCCTTCTCTTTACAGATTGCATTATTAGAGTACGTGACTAACTCTAAGCAGACAATAAACATAAGTAAGGTCACTTCACGTTTGTTATTTTTGTATTCCTTCCTTTCCTTTCCTTTATTATTGCCCTGTTTTTCCAGAGCTCCCACTACCACTAGCTGCCATTTGTTCCTGTGAAAGGCCATTTTCGTGGTAGCCGCAGTTCCCATGCCTGTGTATCGCACACTTCTCACAATGTGTGCTTGTTGGTCTTCGGCCTGGTCTGTTGTTGCTTGCTAGTCCATGCTATTGTTGTCGCTGTATGTTCCTAACTTTAAGAATGTGTCCAAAGTATCAACATTCACCTATGTTGACATTCCAGAGAGGTGAATGATCTTTCCTTTCTTCTTTGCTAAGATGGAGGTTTATAGGTCCGGTTTCCCTATTAAGAACCTTTTAAGCATTTTCCTATAAGACCACGTCAAGGGGCTGTTTTCCGGCTCGTTGTTGACCGTCCAGATAAAGCACATGTTCTTATGGCAGGAAAACAAAGAGCTTTTATTTCTGAAAAAGAGCATAGAAATGCACTCGTCATATTGATAATGCTACGAGAGAGAGCAGTGCAAACGAAAATGTATAAGCACACATGTTTGATTTACTATGTGAAAGCTTTCGACCAAACTAGACAACAAAGAGTATTTGAAGTCTTAAAGTATCTCAATATCACCAGCCAATTGGGTCACAGATGCATGAAAATAGAACTGCTAAAAAGTTTGTGTTGTTATAAGCTGGAGAAGATTGATATGAGTTGCAACCTGAGTGAGTTGAAGAAAAACCAAATGAGGGGTAAGACAAGTTTGCATTATTTCCATGGCTCGCTTTCATTCGCACATAAATAAGGATGAGAAAGATAAATGGCATCATGGGGGTATGATAGGGATGGGGAATAAATCTAAGCGATCTAAGAAGCATTGATGAAAGAGCAATTTCTGCCATAAAACACGCTTATTCTAAGTATTTGCACATTTCTAGTAGTTTATGCTTGACTTACCTTTAGTAATGATTGTGACTTTATCAATAGCAAGACATTAAATTTTTAACCTAGATGAGCAACACGATACTTGAAGAGCAAGGAAGTGACAAATGCGTGCAAAAGGTCATGTACCTAACATGAAATTTTAAGCAAGCAATTATCATGAGAGATTACGAAATGCTAACTTCACAAAAGGGAAGATACAGGGGTCGACTGAAATAGAAGATGACCACCTATTTTATCGGATAGATTTTCTGGGGTTTTGTAAATAAGAAGATAAACATCTGTCTGCAGTCCTTGGGTTTTGTAGCTGATGTTTTTATGGAAATTAGAGTTATTTCAGCAAATGCTTAAAAGTTGTATTTGAAAAAGTGCAATCCAAACGATCTAATAGCTCTCCTGTCGTGTTAAAAACTGAGCTAGGAACTTTGCACTGTAGTAATCGGACTAGAAATATGTATAGAATAACATGCAGTTATTAAATGCAGTCAGCTGTTGAAGATTTTAATGGGAATTATATTACTTACATTTAGAATAGTTATCGTAATGTTTGTAGATAATATTATAACTCAATTCTTATTGATTTTAAATTATACCCTGTAAATAAAGCATTTTAAGTCGATGATGAACAGAAATGTTTATTAGGATGATCTCTTCTCGCCTTCTGGTGGGTGTGTTCTTAAGCACTTTCTCTGCCCAACTGTCCACGCCTCTCTTTTTGAAGCAGCATATGAACGCGTACCTTTGTTTTGCGTGAGCCGCCCCTTGTCTTTACGTATTTTCTGCAGTTCAAAGATCCAATAAAGTTATGGCTGGTTTTACTTTTTTAACCTTGTTAATAACAGTAAGAAATAATGGAAACAGTTCACTCTGTGCAATTAGAATTACTGTATGAAGTCTATATATCGATTTGGATGAATTTCAATTTCAATGATTCTTAACTTTACAGGAGATCAAGGTAGGATTCTTTGCATTTGATAAGTCAAAATTACATTACACTTGGAAACATAGCAGTAGCAAAATCTGCAATTCGTTATCTTCAGCTTGAGCTTTCTTCTATCTTCACAATGAACTTCATGATCTAACTATTTGGATTTGTGCCACAATTTAACTCTCATTTCTGATTATGGAGGGATCTGAAGAACACTTGTTAACTTTTAAGAGATTGCAGCCAATCAGTGGCGTAGGGTGTAACTTTGGACCAGGCGTGCTACAAAAATAGTTTTACCACCATCCCCGTATCATACCGGGTATATCTATAGACGTACTGTTTTGTTTTGCCCCTGAAAGGCTATCTACACTACTATCTTATCCTTCTATCTTTCTTAATAACCAACCTAAACAACACCATCATAAAAGGATGCCCTACCCTT
Organism: Carybdea cf. marsupialis auct. non (Linnaeus, 1758); assembly: GCA_010016065.2. Classification (NCBI taxonomy): domain Eukaryota; kingdom Metazoa; phylum Cnidaria; class Cubozoa; order Carybdeida; family Carybdeidae; genus Carybdea; species Carybdea cf. marsupialis auct. non (Linnaeus, 1758). Next base: position 17,311 of record JAAAKL020000386.1, read on the forward strand.
AAGCAATGGAAAATACCCCCCCCCCCCCTAAGGGTCGAGTCATTCGATTTCTGCTTTCAGCCAATGGCGTGCTCTTTTTCTATAGCACTTGTACCGAAGTCGTACTGCCTCCCTATGATTCTATTGTTTCCAATGACGTTGAGCGTCGTAGCACGCCTTGCCTCAACAGAAGCTGTAAAGGGACTTCAGAAGAGAAGAGAAACTTGGTGTGTTATTCCTGTACAGATTTATTACAAGACAGTGAGATGGGGATATTGAGTGGTCTTTGGGTTTGAAGAGAATTGATCAATTTACCAAATGAGGAGAAAAAGCAACTTGATTATCATACGACTACACTTAGCTTTGATGTAATGAAGAGACTAGCAAATAATTAAAGAACGTACAAATATTTTTGGTTCTATATTTTTAAACGTGCGGCTCAGGCCTAGCAGAACTGGAGAATACGCCTCTGCAGCCAATGTGCAAATTTGGTAGATATGTAAATAAATGACTTGAAACCTATTATGACAACACTTCAATTGAACCTGTAACACCTTTTTCTGATGCATGCCACCTCTGGAACTACCTGCCAGTATAATATTGACTTTTCAAGTGCACTAATCCTTTACAGGAGATATGTCGTGCCTTGCAGACTATAAGAATATTCGTGTTACTTTCTGATTCTTGTGACGTCATTTGCTACTTACGGTAAGACCAGTCACTTTAGACTTTAAATGTCTCAGGGACATGGGGCACCAACTCATGATAGCAGTTTTGTTGCCGGTAGCGATACAAACGTCAATATCTTTGTCGGAGCTGCATTAATACCTGAAGTGTACACTCACAAGCAAATCTGGCAGCATACTTCACCTGCAAATCTTCCTGTGTTACGTATCTTTGGCAGTGCGTGTTCCAATATCTGCCGCACCATCTGCCAAGAAATAAAATAAAAGTGTCATTAGAGATTTTCATATAAAAGACAAACGGAATTGATCTTAGATTCTTTATATCGGGGCCGTCCCATTACAGGGATTCACGCTAACAGATTATAAATAGGAATAAGAATTTTGCAACGTTTGTCGTGACATCACATTTTGCCATGTTAGTACTGTGAACTTCTTATGACTTCAAGAATAAAACAGATTATAGCTCCGATAATGCTCTTTGGCATTCAGAATTATTTGAAGTCACAAAAGAATGAAAAATAATTGTCCTGACTGGCTTAGTGGTTGTCATTTTATAGAAAAAATTTTCAATAAATTGTTGCGTTCACAACACAAGATGACCTTTCTGAAACCAGGATTTTCTAACTCAGTGCGTCTTCAAGCATTTGCTTCAACCCTCAAGCCATGACAACAAATCCGTCGTTTAGTGACTAGGGCTGTTTTACTCTATTTACTTGATGACCCGTACCGAGAAAGAGCTTAAATTCAAGAGGATCAGTGGATTGTAGAAGTTAGTTGAACTTCAGTGAGGACACCCCAAAGAGGAATTGAAAAAGCAGGAATTCACATCGTAATGACTGATTTCAGTTTCTTGTGCGTACTTCTACCGACTCAGTGTAGTCTTACCTAACAAAAGATGTCCTTCAGAATTTTTTAATCGTTTTCTCAGTTTTTAACAACGAGTAGGACTTGCATGATGCGCTCTAATCTGATTGGCGTCAACCGGATTCTTTCTTGCAGAAATGTGAAGAGAAACTGTACAACATGATGCTTAGCACAAAGCGTTTGAGCTGTGTGGATTCGACGACGGAGCAAGATTGATCAGCATGTATTCCAGAAGAACTAGCTTCTTTCTTTACCTGATGAAGTAACAAGGGTAATGATATCCCATCGACTCAGGTGCAAATGGTGGACAGGTGATATCATCGCTACTTATCATCAAAGCAATTCATTTTCGTTTACTTAAGTGGATGTAAATTGTTGGGCAATACGAGGTACGAGTGTACGATAAGCACTGTTTTTCTGTTTATTAAGTTTATGCCTCGTTTATGTTTCATCCTTTAAGACACATGCGACTAGAAAATATTTGTTTACGTGATGTTTCGATCCCACTGGACTTGAATTATGAATCAGTTAACCTAAAACTGTATTTTAAAAAAAAGGTTAATTCAATATTCCATCCTAACGTGCCCCTTGAAACAAATCCCGGTAATGGCAGACATAGGGGTCTAGTTAAATTGACAATGAAAGTCCTGTGCATGCCACAAGCACAAATTAAGTACCAACTGCTAGAAGAAAAATTTCATGTTTCCTTTTCTTTTTCAACTTACTAATCGTAAGAGTCATGCACTAATTTATTTTGCATAAAACAGCTGTTTCTTAAATGATACTGAACGTTGCTTGTTTCATAACATGACCAAGGTGTTAGCTCTGTTCCTAGAATAGGCAAACACTCCAATAAAGACGGCTTAATACACTTGTCTCAATTTGTTATGTTTTACTTTATCTAGGTTCCGCATTCCCTTCATGCAATTTACAGGCATTCTGCATTCTTTTAAGAGCTATTTGAACAAACTACCAGTAGTTTGGTATATGGATAATTGGGTGGCAAAAAATACCTAGTCCAGTGTTAGAAAAATGATACCTGCAAATATGATGCTTAAGCTGAATTGATACTCAAAGTACTTTTACCTGACACGCGAAGAAGTCTTGAAAGGAGGTACGAAAACCTGACGTAGACGTAAATCAAATTTGCAATAAGATAGGTATCCAAAGGTAAGTCAGTGACAATGATGAAGGATACGATCACCGTTAATATTCTCTCATTGGAATAGTTTTACCATCGAAAGATTAAAAACAATTGTATCATTTCTATAAATACACTTCACATTTTAGATTTTAAAAGTTTAACTTATTGGAAGCCTATGGAAAGAGGGTTAAGAGAAACCAGTAAATCATAAAACAACTTATGACCTCCCAGCCATAAAGAAACCAGAGATGAATTAAGTAAACATCGACCTTTAAGGTTTGGAAGGATAAAGTGGACGATTTGTATAGAAGATCTATATAGTGCATTTTTAGATGTGAAATAATCCCAGGATAAGAAGCAGAGAAGTGCTATTATGCGAACTGCATTGATAATTCTAATATATACGCATGGAATCACTTTCCAAGGCGAGGTTACCTCATGGCATTTACGCGTATAATCCCACTGCAATGACCAACGTCTTTTTATGATTTTCCTTTTATGGCTTTAGTCTCATAAACATAGTGACCCCGTGCACTAAATGCATGTCATTCATATGAAAATGCACGAGAAATACTTTTTATTAACAATGTTTAAAAAGCAGCAATCCTTTGTGATATTGCTATGAATTCAGTCAGTTCTTTAGTTTTAAGTCTTTATGTTTTCTTGTTGATATTTTTAGATCTATTACAAACTTGCACATGTGCTGCTTTTAAGAATCAGTAAAATGCAAATTTATATTTAACAAAATATAAAAATTACCAAAGAAGGTTTGGCTAGTACAGCATCTTCCTAAAGGATAAGAAGACGCCCACATGTCTGCAAAGAATGATCATGGACACGGTCATGCTACCAGCAATGACCTACAGAACAGAGACATGGTCCTTGACAACACATCAAAAGCAGACACTGGCAGTGACCCAAAGAAGCATGAAAAGAGCAATGTATAATGTCACTAAGAAGGAAAAGATCAAGAACGAGGTTATCAGATCAAGAACGGGAGTGAAAGATGTCATGAAGAGATCAGAGCACGCAGAAGGTTAGTGAGGAGGCCATATCGCCAGAGTTGATAATATATAGAAAGTGAACTAAGAAAATGACAGAGTGGACACCAAGAGAGGAAAGGAGGAGGGAAGGAGGACCAAAAAAGAGGTGGAGAGATGAGATCGAGGAGAAGGCCGGCAGTGGCACGAACGGCTAAGAAGAAAGAAAGAGAAAGAAAAGTTGCTTGTAGGAAATATAGAAAACACATATAGAAAATTCCTCCTATAAATAATAATGATGTTTTATTACTAGTTTATTACCTAAAACAGACTTCTCATTTCTTGATGGATAAAGCAAATTTAGATCAATTGCGAACAGGTGGTTGATGGCACTTCTAGGATTAAACTAAAAATTGATGAATGTGTGTAAATGAGTTCTAATGAAACATTGATGGGCTCTTTGTCCACAGCGCTTAAAAACGTGGGAATGAAAGTCTATTTCTAACAGATTTGTTGTTTTGGTTTGATGTCAATATCTCTTATTGTAGACTTTTAATAAGCAGTTATCGAACTATTGCCCAAACGATTGGGCTAAATAATTCTTACAATTAATATAGATATTCCCATAAAAAGATCTAGAAGTGGCTTCTAAACATTTGTCATCGACAGAATAAGCATATCGTAGGGGCGGCTGTGCGAAAAGGCGTCATAAGAAGACGCTGCACAAGTTGTGGTTAGCTTTCTGCATCGTTTCAGCAACTGTATCAAATAACAGAAGGGATCACAGTATCACAATGCCGATGACTAATTGATAACCAGGCTGAATTCTACGACGTCTTCCGAACTACAAGCAGATCCTGCGACGATGCTGTCCTTGACTAGTTGGTATTACGCCAGAACTGATCATACCAAACGAAGACTGCTGTAGTAATATACGGAATTCGGGATTGGCCAACAAGGTAAGCTTGTTGTTCTACTTTAGGAGTAAGTCCTAGGCTAAAATGTGTCATTATGTAAGGTATTGCAGCAATAACTACGTATGTACCTATTAAAATTTTAATGGTAGAGAAACAAGTATTTCGACAGTCCTAGTTCTTTTTGTGAGATGTTTCAAGCAACTTGCACTCAACAAGTTTGGAAAATACCATTTCGTAACACTAGAAAAACTATGCAGGTTGTACTGAATACATTAGCCGTGCCTTTATGTTATTACTATATACATTTAATTGGGAAGGAATTATTATTTATATTTGGATTTCATAATGCTATTGGAAGGTATCGCATGCGCAGAGAGACAAGAATGCCTTGATAACAAACCACTAAATAAGGAAATGATGCAACCATTCTATCCGCATAGTAAGGATAGCTTCAGAAAGATAGCTGATATAGTATTCACAGAAAGCACCTAAGTTTGTTTGTTTGGAAATGAATCTACAGAAATGGTTCATTATGGTGTTTTCGAAAAACGAGAACATTGCAGTGCACACAATTATCACAAAGGAAAATAGTTTGGAAAAAATTGAACTTGCTAAGTACTTGGAGAGTACAAGTAGTTACGATGAAAAAAAATCAGACGGAGAGATTCTCTAAGGAATAGTCCTATCAAAATCAGTTTTTAGTCTCACACAAATGTTTTAACTACTACAAACATAAAAATCAATGGATAAAGTAATCCTTCTCAAATGCTGAAGTGTTGCATAATTTTCTGAACAGCAGCGGAAGCTTTCAATCGGAAAGGGAAAATATTGAAACACCAAAAAATATCAATACCCACAAGAAGGAGAGTACTGCAGCGTTACATAACATCTACCGTGCTGTACGAATGTGAATGCTGGACAATATCATCCGAAATGGAGAAGAAATTGAAAGCCGTGTAAATATGGTTCTTAAGAAGGATGTTGAGGATATCTTGGACTGATCACGTAACAAAAAAAGAAGTGATAAGAAGAGCGGGAACGAAAAGGAACTTATTAAGGACAATTCGAAGGAGGCAAATGGAATTCTTAGGACAAAAAATGAGGAAAGAGTGGCTGGAGAACTTTGTGCTGACGGGAAGAAAAGAGGAAAGCAGAGCAGGAGGAAGACAACGAAGTACTCTATGGGGTAATTTGAGAGAGTAGGTGGCAAACAACTAGAGGAATGGAATAAGAACTAGTGAAACTTTACAACTTACGAGGAGCAGGTGCAATTGGAAAATCATGATAGCCAGCCTCTTCGGACAGGGCACATAGAAGAAACTGCATGAGACCTAGGCCTCTACTATCAGTAACATTATGAGGACTCTACTACAAATTTAGAGGCTGTATAAACGATGCAAAACATTTGTGTAAAGAAATGAGAAAAATGACAAACAGCTTCTTAGCAAGGCAAGCTAAACCTACCGTTAAAAGCAGTTAGCCAGAAAGATACATTTTTGTCTACTGATTCAGAAAATGAACATTTTCTCGACAACATTAAGGACCTGTCGGATGCAGTTTTCTAACTTTCAATATACATGCCATAATGTTATTGCAGATATCAGCGTCTGGCAAGGCATTTAATGAAGATCATGGACACAACATCTATTTGTCGAAATGAGATTGACGGATCGACTGAAGTATGAAAGTGTACTCTAAAAAAATATATTTAGATTACAAGCCAAGTGATGGGAACTGTAGAGAAGCGTGTTTGCTTAAGCAATGGTCAGTTTTCAGATACTGCAAAATATTTAAGAGAAGAAATTTTGAAGCGTCCTTGAGTTTTTAATACCGAGATGACATTTAAAAATAAAGAAAACTTTAATGGGAGCAGGTGTCAGCTTTGTCAAAATAATATCTGGAGCACCACCTCAATGATTCAGGTAAATTAGTGCTTTAAGAAGTGGGTTGCGAGCCGATAGCTAGTGGGAGTTTTGGAGCAATACCCCTCCAAACTTTTAAAATGTCGCTCATATTTTTGCCACACAATCAAGGTTTCCATTACATTATTATGATGAGATTTCCAAGCATACTAGTGTATCTAGATTGCTTTAATTTGAAATATTAGAGAACACAAAGGCTGCAGAAAGCTCATTGCATGATTAACTATTGTTTCTAATTACTTTTTTGCATACGATTGAGCTCTCGATATTTCGAAATAATAATTGACAAAATAAGATCAGAATTCTATAAGCATTTTTCAGAACTCAATACTCTTCTGGTGTATGCCGTGGACTGTTTGCTTTCAGCATTGGAAAACTTTTTCTGCGCACCGAATATGAAACCTTTTTTTGACCTGCCTAGAATTGCTGATGCAAAAATCAATGAGAAGTAGTCGTGACAGGAATTTACCATAGCCTGTGCACTGATTCTATTCTCTACTCCTACACTATGAAGAAAACAGGGAGTGTAGTGTTACATTACTATCTGAGACTATTATTGTCTTACTTTTACAATTGATAAGTGTACAATACACTTTTTGACAAAAATATCAAAATGTTTTGCTCAGCTTCATTGTCCCTAGCTAATTCCGATTTTAGCATGAAATGACATTGAAGATAGCATCTATCTATATGTTATTTTACCCGCTAATAACTGTTTGTAGTCTTGTGATTATTCCATATGTGTAATTTTAGACGTTGGTAGCTTAAATACAATTTCTTTTGCCTAATTGTTATGTACATGGGGCATGCATCGACTAGGGGAGGGGAAGGGTAGATGTAGTACTGCACCTTTTAAACACTTCACTGAATTTGGTTTTCTAACTATTTTTGAAAATTATTGTACATACGTAACTGAAGCGTATACAACAACATTCTTATAAAAAATCTAGATAATATCGGGCACACTTAACCCTAACTGGGACTATTAAAACCCATACACGAAATTACAAATTTACTTCCAAAATTATGATACTAAACCATCCTCTTATGTAACACAGTCTAAAAGCTCCTCAATGTATGCCCAATCAATGAATACCTAAAAGGGCCTACATTAACAATCTTTAAATGTGCTTAAAGGTCTGCAATAGTCCGGGCTATGCTTAAATACGTTATGTATATGCAAAAAGAAAGGTGAAGTCAGTTTTCTGGTTGCATTACTTTCAAAATAATTTTAATTCGACAAAATACCAGGTGCCAAAGTTCAAATGTTGCCCCTGTCCAAATCTGAGCTGTATGCTAAAGAATTGAGAATTGGTCATATGTCAGTTTCAGTAATAACAAGTGGGATGGTTGCACAAGAACTGTTTGGCATCAAAATTAGCGTTCTAATCTGCTTTGGAATGTTGATAGCACCTATAACTCAATATATATATTTGACTACAAAGGCTTCAGTACCTTGTTCTTTAAAGGAACAGCCATGTTTGTTACGAAGCAAATATCCGACATTTTTATTGTGACCAAACCTACAATTGCTGACATTTCTAGAGCACCACTCTTTTTAAAAGTAAATTATACTTTTGTATTCTTTTTAATCTTATCAAAGAATGGACTTTTGAAGTGATCACTGCACTACTATGAAACAAATAAGAGCCATCGGATAAAGGAGACAGTGATCAACAGTTTACCTTATTAAAAGGGGTTGGTTTGTTCACCAACCTAACTATAACACTTTTTATTCAATCCGCAACTATTCTTAGTGACAAACTAGTTGCTTACCAGAGCAAAGCTGCCGTTGACCTTAAAGTTAGGGGATATAATGATAATCTCTTGAGCACTGTAACAACTCAGTGCATCAACTTATATTCTCCCTCTATAAACTGTGAAAGTTGCAGGAGCGTGGGCACATGCTAGTAGAAGGCGTGTTGTCTTTTGATCTGACTGTAGAGTAGTGATAACTTATTAAACTTTGGAGTTTGAACGATTTTTAATCTTGAGACTGCAGAATGTACACTGAAATACTCTTAAGTCAGTGATCGAATACCGCAACATCGTAACAGTTTAGTTCCATGCCTCAACTGCAGATGCCAAGGATGAAGACATAGATGCTTTGCAGGTCGTGCAAGACAAAGTGGCAGAGAGTGATATAAAGGTGGTGATAAGAGATGCAAATTTCAAATAGAACAAATCTGAGACACTTGTTCCAACACTAAGGAATTTTTTGTTGGGAAAGTGAAATGATCTCGAAGGAAGATTGGTTGAATTATATAAGGAACACAATGTTATTGTCACAAACACACTTTAGAAGCAACACTGCCGTAGATTATATACCTGAATAGAACCAGGTCATAAAATGATAAGACAAACTGATTACACCATGATCTCCCATAAAATAAAGGACGCAGCGTTAAGCTGAATCTGTAATAAGCACTTTCCTTACTATCCAATTAACTTTCTCATAGGCATTAGTACACCAGTTCAATTGTGCATAAAATGTGTAATCAATTTGTTATGTTTTAAATACGAGTTTCCTCTCGGTCAAGTCGCTTATTTACCAGTCTCCAAAACATTTCCTGAAGGATGGAGTATGTTTATATACTCTGATTGTGATTTGTGTGACGATGTCGTATGATTAACGGTGTTACTGTTAGTCTCGACTTTCTGATGCCTTCTTCACAAGGACCGAGTTACCATAGTATGGAGTTCTATTGGGCAAAGAACAGGAGCTGAAGAATTTCCTAGATGTACTTGATTGTGCAAGCTTACAAACCTAAGCAGATAACATTTGAAAAGGGAATTATGCAGGCATGATATTGTAAAAAGCATCGACTGTGTGCCATATTGCAAAAATATAAGGTAGACATTAGAATGAACTAACTTTTGAGAATTAAGTACATTCACTATAACATTATATGCTCCAATTGTTTTCATTCAATAACGGTGAAATGTATGATGGTTTTATATAAAAACAATGTTACCCACCTGCTCTTGACATGTTTGTTGAAGAACAGTAATCGGAATTGAAGTGTTTTAATTACTGGGGTGGTAATAGATTGCAATAGATTGCTATAATCATACACAAATAGAAGTTACGTTTTTATTAAATTTCAGTGAAAATGGAACAAATCACGTAAGCAATTTGTCATATGAAAGACACTTAGCAGCAAGTAGTTCTGGCATAGAAGTCTCCAAAATGCTCTTTTTCAAAGCTAACAATATGCTGAAACGGGGGTTTGGGTAACTTGCATATTTCACAGTCCAAAAATGTCAGTACGAGTTTTTCAAAAAAGAGATCTCAATTTGCTAATATGTAGTCTCTCTTGCTAAAGTTCTTCCTTACTGATTAGTAGTTGCATTTAGGAGCAGCATTGCGATATGGTACTACCTTGAAAGGAGTAAGAAGGATGCTGGGTGAAGGTTCTCGACGTATGTTGGGGAGGGATTTGAAGAATGGACCTTAAAATCTGAGAAAATTGAAAAACGGTAGCTTAATCAGCCTAGGCATACTTACCTTACTTTATTCCCACTTGCAGGCATAATTTAAGACGTTTTGTTGCTGTTTTTCACCCTATTCTTTTGGACTATCAAAGCTTTCCCGAAGCTGACTCAATTTAGAAGTAGTAGTTTTCGGGGATGGCCGACCAGAAACTGTGCTTTCAATGTTACAAATGAAAATGTGGGTGTCCGTCCAAATATGTTTGTTTAAAGTTCATGGGAGTAAATGGAAAATTGGAAACAATACCTATCGGGGGGATACAGTATGTTCAGATCTTACGCGGTAAAATCATGCATAACTGACCTTAAGAAATAATGCATCATACGCACCGAAAACGTTATTTGGCCTTAGGACACGCACTTTGTAAAACCACCACTGCATCACAACCACAACCACCATATGCGTAGCTGTGGTAGGTGGGTTGCACACCCCTTAATAAATCTCAACAACTGTCTAGCACTATAAGGAGTAAGGGCACCCCATTTTAAATTTTAAGTGTACATTCTCAATTATCTTGGAATTTAAGCTGCAATAGGATCCTGTGGGGGAGGGATAGTAATGTCCCAGTGGCTCATTTTTCAGAGATTATATTTTTGACACGATCACATCATGAAACTTTGCGACTCTGAAAATAGGTAAGAATGTATTAAGTTAACATTTACACTATAACAAACGTGATCTCCAGCTTTTAAGAAGCCTCCAATCCACTCCTAAGCCAACTGAAAAAATGTAGTGAAAACTGATTTATCAATATTAATAAATTGTAGGAAACTACTCTCTGCATTGAATCCCTCCCTTATTGGAATGTAGGAGTAAGCCTACTTAATGAAACGCGTTTCAATATTTTCAACTTCGCAGCTAATTTCTTTACATTTATCTTCATAGTCCCTGTTAGATTTTGTGTAATCTGTACCGTACATGATTCACTGGTACCCAGATCGTCTCCGCATTTACATTAGGAGAGACCAGGATCTGTCAAATAATTTTGCCAAAAGAGACGTGCGATGGAATTATGTGATAATGAAGAAATTTCGGGGATATCGTTAGGTACATTTGTTGATATATTTCTTAAGTAGATGTGACTATATATTCCACAACTTATTGGTTTCGTTATTATCATATACGATGTTTTTGTGAATTAGCGTATTAGCCATGACGTCATACGTAAAATGATTAAATAGGCTATTACTTGGGCTTGTATCCTAGTTGAATTGTCATAGTCGTCGTTATAGTCATAATTATCATAAGTCGCTGTCGTGTTTGGCCTTCTTTATCGTTATGAAATGGATAGAAAAAGAATAGAACCAGACAAACGACTTCATGCTTTATGATGATATTATGAACACAGCAAATATTTAGTGAAAGTTTGGTCTATTTTAGAAACTATCGGTCAATGTTGAGACCCTTACCCTTCTACCCTAATCCCAATACACCTTGTTGTCACAGGGTCAACTATGATCTATGCTCTCAAACGATACATCAGTTACATTTCTCGTTTCCATTAGTTGCCATGTCACAAATGCATATACTCTTTCCTTGCCACCATTTCGACTAACTTGAAAATAACATTTCATGGTAATAGGAGCCCTCTGGAGAAATAAAACTTTTTATCCCCTGTTTCTGAATTTCCTAACGAAGTTCCAACTATATTTTTTACGCTGATTATTGTATCTTTGTTGTCTAGGTCACCCCAGTATCATCTTATCTTCTTCCATGACACGTCTTTAGGAATCCCCCCTTCACGTCAACCATATTCCCGGAGCCTATTCACGCCAAGAATAATATTTTAGTTGCCCTGAGTAGCTACTTACAAGCTTAAGCTCCACCCATGCATCCCATCTTCCGTTCTCTACGTAGCCATCTTGGAAGTAAACGTTACACCCAGAGTAAGTCGGTCTCAATCTTTCGTACGACCACTAATGCATCAAGGACTTGCTATTTTGCAAATTCGGAAGCCTTTCTGAATCGGCTCATAGGACTGTGGCAAGTTCTAGGAGTTTACGAAGAGTAGTTTTCATAAAAGTTCTTGATACAGAAGCACGAAGCCAGAGATTAAATGTTCGGGATTGGTCAAAGCCGTCCTCATTCAAAGTATAGAAGCAGGGCATCAGGATAGACCGATGAAAGCTAGGAAGTTGTATTTCGAGGGTCACTGTTTGAAGGCTAAAAACGACGATAGTAGTATTGAAATGCTTACAAAATCTTGATGAAAGCAGTCGAAAAGGGAGAAATAAGGAGCCACGAGATCGCGGAACATTGTTGGGAAATTGATCACACCTTCGACTGGGGAAATAGCGATATGCTGGACAGAGAGATAAACACAACAACCAGGAAGATCAAAGAAACCAATCTACTCCTACACCACCTTAAACACATCAACAACATGTCGTACAATCTACCACAAATATGGTCCCCAGCAGTATCCCTACTTCTTCAGAGGTCTGTAATCTTACATCATAAATTCAGCAAAAAGCCCATTAGCATGAAGATGGGAGAAGTTTCTCTTGAAACGTAGCTCAGAAAAAGACTACGACTCACGACATAATAAACATCAATCGTTATGACATCAACTAAGTCGAAAAGTGTCAGTATATTGCAAAGAATGATCATTTATTGATCAGTTTTACTAGTAAGTTAAAACTGGTCATTTTTCTTCGGTTCTTTAAAAAGCATATAACCCAAGAAGGACGAGTTAAATTTTGCTCAGTCTTAGATCGAATAATTATTTTTATAAGTTGGTCTTGGAAGCTTAACCTTCCTTTATTTGTTGTAAAATTTCCTTTGTTTGTCCTTACTTATTCCCGCTAATCAATAGGCTCGCTAATCAATTGTTGTACACCAACTCATACCCTGCATAAGAAGAGGAAATTTTTTTCCGTCTCTATGCTTATTTCCGCTGACCAGTAGAATTGCATATCCGGGCATTACTTCCAGGACACTATTAGGACAGACTTACAGTAAGTTTCAAGAAGAGAGCCCAATTCACAGGGATACGGTCCCAAATGGATTTGACGTCAATGGAAGGGTGATTGGGGGGTCTCTTAGAGACTGACAATCAGACTGATGATAGCAAAAAGGACTCTACTTTTGGCAATTGATGAGTCATGCTCAGGATGACAAGCATGACCGCTGGTTTATCCAATGAGTGCTATGCAGCCTACGAGAATTATGTGGCGAAAAGACATTTTTTTCAAAAGACACAAAACCCAAGTGTATCATGTAGAAATCAAAGATCGGGTTATTAACTGGACCTCATTCTGAAAAAATAGCGTAGCCATATAGTAATTATCTGAAACTAACACAGCGCTAATTAATCACCAGTATAGGAGAGCTCAAGCTTTACATCTATTTTATGTCTCAGATATTGAAAAGACTCAAGAGTTTCTGGAAAGTCTCTCCAATACTATACAACAAACAACAAAGTTACATTTGATTTAATCTGGACAAACATATAGATCTACATTATAATGTTCATGATGTTCATGTTTTGGAAAATGTTCATGACTCTATCTGGTTTAACGAGAACCAAACTGAGATAAAATAAGGAAGAGAAATATGTATATCCTGTGCAATAAAACCACGACCAAACCTATTGAAATTTAGCAAGTTAGGTAGACTCCCAACCTGAAGAAGGATGAAAACATTATCATTTAAAAAGCGGAAAAGAACAACCGTGCCGTTATCCTTGACAAGACGGGTCATCTTATGGAAATGAGGGCCATTCTCTCTTATGAGAGCAAGTTTAAAAAATCAAACGATGTGGTACGGAAGAGACTTTCTCCTTAAACTAGGCAATGTGAATATGCTGTACGATGAAGACTACAAAAAGCCTCTCTCCGATAGGATCGAGACCTGTAATAATGTATAGTCTGCCAAAAGTTCACAAGCACTCCGCTGTAGGCAGCCATTCATACAACCTGGTGAAGTAGTCATTAGCGATACGTTTTCTTTTCTTAAAGAAATGTTTAAGTTCACATCTTGATTTTACGCAAGTGCTACATAAATAATTTTTAAGTTACTTCTCTCTTTACGAATATTCCGTTCGATGAGACCATATATTTCTGCTAGAATAGCAGTTTTCAAGATAATACTTCACTTAATGGTCTCCCACCAGCCAAATTTACCACGTTGCTTGAGTTTTCTGTCAAATATAATCATTTTATTCTGGACGGTACCCTTTACGACCAAGTAGACGATGTTGCCATGAGTCCCCCCTTATGCCCCATGCTAGCCAACGCATTTCTGTGTTATCATGAGAAACGTTAGTTAGCTAAATGTCCTCGTGAATTTCGTCCTTTGTATTATAAGAGATTTTTTAATGATTGTTTTACCCTTTTTAAGTGTAGAAACCATGTCAGTTTATTTCTTAATTATCTTAATTCTCGGCACGTCAACATCAATTTTCGAGTAGAAGTGAGAGATGGTACGCTACCATTCTTGGATGTAAAAAGTGTTAATGATGGTTCCTGACTGTTGACCTCAGTGTACAACAAACCTCATTTCTCAGTCCTCTTCACTAATTTTGATAGTTTTATACCTTCTTACTAAAAGAAGGGCTTCATTTTTTATTTGCTACATCGTTCACTTACTACCAGTTCAAACATTGAAATTCTCCATTCTGAATTATAAAATATTTGTTATCCAATTCGTCTTATAGAATTTTGTATTCGTTGTTTTCTTGATAAGGAGTTTTACCGTTGTCCTTTTGCTCTTACTGTTGCTAAATGTGCCTTATACATGGCTTTGCCTTTCACAGGTAACCATTCGTTACAATCCAGTCGACAATTACGTAAATTGTTAAATGTAGCGTTTTCACAAGTTGATGTACGTGTTTTGTTCCGTCCTGTCTTTCGGTTGAGGGATAATTTTCCATCTAAACATCGAATTCCTAAGGTTTCAAGATCAATTAGTTTATTAATTTAAGTGAAAAAACTGTGATGCTTTTTACTTGGGTCAAACTAGTCGCCGTTCACATACTCAAACCTGTGATCATTTGGCTTTAACTGGCAATCGTCTATAGTAGTCCATCTTACTCTACCATACTGGAGCACGGTTGGACTACTGGGCACGACATCTCTCAGTCTGACAGAAAACATTTCTCACTGTAGTAGCTACGAGAAACAGATCATTGGTAAAGGAAAAGAAATATAACTTTATACATTCTTAAAAGAGTTCATCTACACTACCGGCTTCAAACTTGGCCTTCTTACCCACAAACGCTGCAAGTATAGTTTATCTTTACAACACAGCAGATACATGGATACCAAGAAAATTGGAGCCACCTCCCTTTATATATATATATGACTCTTTTCTACTAGTGCCTCATTCCTTAAGGATTATTTAGTCCTCGTACGTGATATATTTTTTTCGGAATGCACTTTGTGAAATATGTATATATCATTTGAGAGCTGTCATTTGTATCTCTATAAATTGCAATGCAAATTTTGCAAATTTAGTTATTAGATGTCACTTCTTTGCTCCATGCTCGCCGGTGAAGGAGTAGAGCAAAATGGGCAGAAAAAATATTTTGTCACCACCAAGAATATTTTGGAGAGCATCAATCAACTTGATATAACCTAGGTCCAGATCATAGGTGCCTGTGATAACATAATTAAAACGGTACTATGTAAGTCCTGTGTCCCTATTCTGCACGTGGGAGACTATAAAGCATCTCCGTCAGTTTCTTCTTAATTTTTTATATTCCAAAACTCTAAAAACTTGGTAAATTTTCCCTATATTTTGGCCTTTAAAAATGGTGGTACAATATTGAGATTATGTAATGTTATGTTTTCTTCAAAATATCTGTCTTTGAAACATAATTTTATAGTAGGCTTAATTGTATATTAAAAAGTGTTTGTCTTTTTACACTTTTAGCGAGCACTTCAATTATTTTACTGTAAAATGTGCTTACGTTAGCTGACATTTTAGCGCTTGCTTACAATAAGTCAACAAAAGTAAGATGTTGACATTATCGTAATTTATTTCATAAATTAGGATCATCTAAAGCTTTAAGCAAGTGCTGTGATAACTAAATAACATAGCTTGCTATAGATTAAGTTGAACAGGACGAGGAAAGCAAAACAAGTCAAACTACTTACCACCCCCCTCTCCCCTAAAGGTAAACATATATATGATTGAATGCATTAAGAGCACATTAAAAATATTTTTTTCTGAGTGAGGAACATGATAATTGCTCCTAACTACAGCGATTATAAAACTTCAATTTTGGGGGATTTTTCACCTATGTGTTTCACAAAACTTTAATGCTTTAATAGCGCCAATATGGTAAACAACATATATTTCTCTTTCACAATTTCCTACTTACTACGACTCTCTACTTTGAAGTAGAGATATGAGGCTATCTTCAGACGTTTATGTGAAGTACAACAAAGGGTTAATAACCAATGAAATGTCCAGTATACTTAAACAAGTGGCCAGCCAATAGACGCTGACAATGTGACGTCAGATCGGTATTTAGACAACTCCTTTTCAATACCTATATGAAAAAAACGCAACAGCTCTCCAAGTGTGGTAGCAATTGAAAGATTGCATCTTTGTTGCTTGGTTTCACTGCAAAGTATGCTTTTGCGTCTGCAAACTGGAAGAGTAAAAAGCGCCAAAAATAATACTTTCGCATTTCTAGCATGTGTCGAGTGATACACATTACTGACCGAGTAGTGATTGAAATATTGTCGCTATCATAGGTCGAAATCGAAGGGATATAATTATTGAGTTTCATGGTATAAATCTCCTTGTTTTCCTTCCCCTTGTAAAGGTATACATATTTATACATTTGTATATAAGTATTATGAAATGTTAATTTGGCAACCAATAATCATCAGCATGGCTGTCTCTATAATAACGATCGTCTCTACTTCCAAGTAATCTCTTCACTCACATCAGTTCTGTCTCATTAACATAAAAAACTAAAGTATAAACTATTTCATGGGGTAGATGGTCTACAATTCCATTAATTTTACAATTTTTTTCTATTGCAGTAAGGCAAATTTAAAAAAACGTAACATTTCTTAATTCTTTCATCTTCCTATCTTATGGCATGTTCAATTTTTCCGAAAAAGTCAGACCTTAATATTTGCTATTGGAGGATCTAAGTTTTGTATCAAATAAAAAATTTTAAGGCCTTTAAAAACCAAGCATTTCGACCTTTTCAATCTGATTTCTGAGCATTGCATTCCATGCTCCATGTTTTAACTCTAGTGATTGGAAACTATTTAATCTGGTCTGACGACATACTAATTGCGACAATTCTAGTATTCTTGTATGAGAGGGTGTTTTCACAGCAAGTTCCTGCTTTTTCATCGAGAAAAAATGATGCATAACTCCTGTAGTAGCTTAGACACTTGTGGTTACATTCAAAGTCAGCGAACCTAAGAATTCAAGAGAAAACAGTTAAGCAGACCTGTCCCTAGTTTGACAACAAAAAGAGCAGGTTCTAAATGTCTTATGTGATTTAAGTGGCGAACTTTGACAGTAAGGGCTGCAACAGAATAGCCTTATCTAAGAAGTCCGATACTATGTAGAGTAAATGACAGAACAGGGGCAAGTCCGGTGCGATTTTTGTAGTATTACTTAGACATAGGTGCATATCAGAGAAGTCAATCCGCTTTATTTGTACTGGGTTCCTTTAGGTACAATTTTTTTTAAAAAAATGAAAGCAACCGTCTTTAGCCTTTTATCTTTCCTACCACTACTTTTTGTCCATGGAGCTTACATCACGGAACTAACAGACAATAACTTTTTTGACTATGCAAAGGAACGAGACTTCCTGTTTGTGGATTTCTATGCACCCTGGTAAGTTTGTACTTTGATAGCTTTTGAATGTGTCGACATTTAGGAATCTTGAAATTCTCCTCTAGATAATATTAGATACCATAAACATACGATAAAGAAGGAGTGGCAGGAATGAGAAATAGGTTTTTGCGATCAACTATATTTTGGCCCGACAGATGTAAATCATCCTCATACAGAGGTTCATGCACTCGTGGATAATGGGGAGGATTGTATCTTTAAGCATAAAAACATAATAGTGAGATGTGAACTTTGTTGAATAATATGATTATCTCCTAAAATTACTTGGAATGGCCTAACAATCCTGATGGAAAAGTGTTTCCCCTTCTTTACTGAAGTTTTGAGAATCGTAATCAAATTTTTTAATTTTTGCAAGTATCAGTATATCCGTATCAGTATATCAGTAGCTTGATCTATTGAAAATTATCGCATACGTGCACTGGAAGGTTGTCTTAATGCAAGGAACCGTGAAAAGATATTTTCTTTTCTTTACTTTTAATATGAACCAGTATGAATTTCCCGTCCGAGGACAGTGTGGAAATGCCATGAGGTTCATAGCAATTTTGAACGTAAAAATATCTATCACTAAAACAGATAAGGTACTATTTTGGCCTACTACGCTCCATGTGTTTGTTGTGAGGTGATCTGATTCTATACAAAGGAAGAAGTAACTTTTAAAAAAATTAATTTAATGATAGCTCCAAACAATATTTGTAGGTTACAAACAAGAGTAAAGAGCGTTTACTGGTGATTATATAGATGTAATTTCAAAAGCAAAAACAAGGTATTCAGAGTACTCCTCTGTTCCTTTTCAATAGTACTTTTGGTCAAGTGACCTCTTCAGTTGCTTTTTGCTTTTTCTCTTTTTAATAGCAACTGGAGAAGTCACTTAACCAAACGAAGTATCGGAAAGGAAAAAAGGAGTACTCTGAGCCCTTGGTTTTTTATTTTGCACTTGCATATATCAACCCAAAATGCCTAGAGGCCTGCCTACAAGCTATCGGTTAAAGACCTCTATTAAAGGGTTGATATAGGTTAACCTACCTCTCTTGGTAAAAGTTTCAATCGAAAGCTTGTAAGCTTACCTCGTGCAATTTTACTTTTTTAATTTAATTTTAATGCCATTTTGAGGTAATTTCTAGTCTTTTAAATATATAGATAAATTGACATCTTTATGAAGAAAAAAGATGATCCATTCCTAGAAATAACAGAAATCCTTGAGCTTTAGAGTAGAACAATGTAGCATAGTAGATTTTTTATTATTGACGATGTAAACTCTACCCCCTTTTGTTCTTAAATGGTTTTGATAAGCCAATCATTTAGTGAAGCTCTTCTAAAAATAATTTTTAAAAACCTAAATTTTACTTGAAACCTTGACATTGATAAAATAGATCCCCTAAAGTGTGTTAAGTATACGAAAAAGAAACTACTGCGAAATCCGTTTGTTGCAACGGAAATCTTATGCAATCTATTGGTCGATGGTTAATCCCTGAGAATAGAATGGAGTAGAGGTACGTTAACTTGGAGCATGAAATAATAAACAATTCAGTACTCCTAAACACAGGCAATCTCAAAGATTCCCCAGTACTTTAGGTAAGGTTAATATTTGCAAATAAATATCGTATACCCACCTAAGTTGGTTTTTTACTTAGAACTTAACTATGTCTAAGAAATCACATTCTGAAACATAACTGTGATATGTTTCTACGGTAAATTATTTACTGCTGGTGCCAGCTCTGACATTGCTAGGAATATGGTTTTTTTCTAAGATGCTGCTGAAAAGGGAAAGAAAAGAATCTAATCTAAAAGCACGAGCGGTGAAAGTTTGACTTATTGTCTATGAATAGCTAGGTCTAAAGAAACTGAGCAAGTCATCCGAAAACTAATTCTCTCATTTATTTACCTGAAATAGGAATCCTAAAAGTTCTAGATCCCCTACACATATTCTTTCAATAGATTGAAATGGTTTTGTCGTTTAATTATCATTTCTATTATTACTATTAACAGGTGTTATGATTGTTTTTTCACTGAAGAAAAAGGGAGGTTTTATTTAACCCTACGTGTGCCTTTCTTTTGTAGACGAAATTCTGCGTGTAATGACCAAGCACTCAATGCTGTATTGTTTTCTAGATATTTCTAGTTACAAGAATCTTAATGTAAAATAAAACAACCAGAAAAACGATCAGTGAAAAAATTGAAAAATCATGTAATGAAGCTAAGGGAAAAGGATGAACAGGGGATGAGTTAAAATGTTATATGAAAATGATCATATCGGAACAAATAGGAGCAAGTAGGAAATTATTCAGTTAAGGCAAGAAAAAGGGACAGTAGAGTGGGTATAATCTACTGGAGGGGGGATTGGAATATATAATAGAAATGAAAGAAATGAGCCTTTTATTACCTTTGGTTCCCTTGCCACGTAGATTATCTCTTCCATCAGATCTCTCTGGTTTTCCTTTCTGCTAACTCGCGGAAAGTGTTGAAGCTTCTTACCAAAAAATAAAAATTGATCTGCACTGAGTGGTTTACCTCATGTTTCCCATAAGAGAACAAACTATGAAACGGACTATTTTCAATTAAATCAAGAAATGTTCTGAAGCAAAAACAATCAAAAAGCATTTGTTTCATTTTGATCACAAATGTTTCAATTGCTTGCTTTATATGAGAACGGCGTCCAATTAATGACTGATCAGTATTGATTTGAAGACTGATAAGGAAGAAATGCAGAGCCTGCTATGCTCTTTATTAGAACTACCACTACAGCTTAGATATTTTAATATGGTTAAAGGTACCATAACTTGAAAATATCGTAGTTAATGCACATGGTTGATTGAAGCTCTCGAGGTTGCAATTTTATCGTACCGAACCTGATGTCAGGCAACAGATCATTCGTATTTTTAATGGTGATGCTGCTTCCTCACAGCAAACCAGTTCTATTCTCTCTTTCTTCCACTTTCTGCTTGCTAGATTAAATACCATCTGTAATATAGAAACATGAAATGCCACTAAACAGAATCCATCTACATAGTATGTTGCAATTTACGTCATACCACTTGAGGGAAGGTAGAAACAGTGGCAGTTTTAGGAGGATACCAACAGGGCCATGCTCTGAGGCCCCACTGGTCCAGCGAACGCCACACTTCAATGCTAAGAAAATAGTATGTGACTAACTGCCCATGTAAATCTTGTGGAAATTGAAAATTGAAACTATACTTACTGGAGCGAGTACTGTGCCTCCAGAACTTCCATAGTACGATCATAACTGAACTGCCTTGCAATGCATGACGTCATATTGCCCCACAAATGTTTTTGGCCCAGGACCCTGCAACCTCCATAACCGCCACTGGGTAGAAATATCTACCCAAGGACTCGTGTTCAAATGATAAATGAGACAAAGTTTTTATCAGACACATACTGACCATGCTTTGCAGTTGACTTTCTACAGGCATAATGGTGATTAACAGCTTACGTTCAAAGCAGAGACTCATAGTCTAATCAACAGTTTCTTCAATTTTGTACTTATCTTCAACTGAGTGCAATGACAACGTAATGAACTGCTTTTGCTTTTCGAAATATCAGAGAATTTTGTATATGATTCAGAATTTTTATCTCTTAAAAGCGAAAGAACTGGAATATCGTAAGTTAAAGCGTCTTCGATTGCAATTAAATCGTTTCAAAATATTTGCCTAACAATCCTTTTAATTGGAAATACGAGTTCACACTGCTTAATGCCCGTCCGCATCAATTGGCCATGTAAAGCAGAATGTATTGATTTGATTTGCTGAAATTGTAGAACAATTTTCTTACTTCATATTTAACTACCTAGATAGATAAGGCAAAGTTTACGTATTTAATTTCAGTGTTGTGCCAACGCTGATATGAGCCTCGTTTGTGTGAGATAGTTACTAAAATTTGTTACATTTAGAAAGGAAACATTGTACTGACAGCTGTCAACATACTAATTAACTATCAACATACTTAAATTATTTTTCTCAAACCAAATACTGCAAATAAATCAGGAGATAAATAGTACAAATAATAAAGTTCTAAGCAGAAAGAACAGACATTGGTACTACTCACATGTTGTGAAACATTATCAGTGACCCTAACAATCTAAAACCTTTTTCATTCGGTTAAAGATTCACAACTTGTTGGTGCCATAACTTATATTCAATAAAAGAAGTCCTCAGTTGCTACCTGTGTTTCTGATGTCTGTTCACAGAGATAGTAGACTTGATCATGTATCCAAGTTCTTGCAGGAATGAAATTGTTCCTCACTGTAACAAAACAATGAACTGCAAGTTAATTCCATAGAGTTCCAAGAATTTAGTATGATCCTAGCAGTATTTAGCAAGGCTGGCTTGCATCTATGCGTTTGCATCACTTGCTTCTGTTAGCTGCAATCCTCTCTCCTGAGTCTTTGGGATTGCTCCATGTACACCGATCACTATTAGCATCATGGTTACTTTGATGTTCCACAGATTCTGTAACTCTCTTTTTAGTCTCGGTGCCTCTCCATTTTCTCTTGCTCTTTCGTATGAATCATAAGTGCTGTATTCCATAGAGATGAGAGGTCTCTCAATGTCAGATATTTTATCAACAGATCCTTAATTGTTATATTTACAGCTTCTTTTCATTGCTTCCATGAAAGATACATAAATGCCTGCCCTCCTACCTTATATAAAATTCGTCTTGTTTACACAGAATTCCTTAGAAAGTCGTAGAATATTCTAGAACATTCTAAAAATTTCGAGTGCGTTCTATAGAAACTTCTGGAAGGTTCTGGAAACCTATAGAACTTGGCAGAGCACTCTAGGATGTTCTGGACGGTTATAGAATAATCTAGAAAGTTGTATAATATTCTGGAAAGTCAAGGGACGTTCTAGAAGAATCCAGATTTAATAACCCTGATGTCTACACGAGTCAAATGAAGGGCTGCAAGCATTTCAAAGTTCATTATCTTGCTTGTTCTCTTTTTCTTATCAATGAAAATCATCTCTGGGCATCTTGCTTGAAATGTGTGTCAGTTCGTCGCTTTACCTTTTCTTGTCTCATTTTTACAGGTGCAGCGATTGCCAAAAATTGTCACCAGAGATTGATAAGGCTGCTGACACCCTTGGAGCTAAGAGTGCCGATCTTGCTAAGGTAAACTAGACAAAGTATGCCGGACAATTTAAATTAGAGTCTTTGCATAGCACTATCTTTTATTTAAATAAACACTTTAGAAAGAAGAATAAATTGGTACCATCACTTGGTAGAAAAAGGAAATCTCTCAAACACTATGATTGGAATAGGACAACTAGTTGCTGACAAAAGACTAAAGAAAACAATGAGTTTTCAAGCAAATCATAACTTCTTTTGCAAAATCTGTAATTTCGTAGCCCTTACGTTAAATATGGACATACCCTTTTCTATACTCACACAAATAGAATATCATGACAAAGGAGAAAAAGGTCAAACATAATGCATGAAGAAATGGTGAGCAGCGATCCCTACAAGAGAGGGAGGGGGTTAATAACAATTGCAAATCATAATCACAGAAATTTTTCACAAAATCAGAAGAATTTATTTTTGTTAACACAAAGCAAATCGAATACAAATGAATGTCATGAATGTCTATCATCAGATACTTTCAAATAAAATATTTGAAAAAATGACATTGACGCGTTTTTTGTTCCTAATGCTTAAAACAAGCGTGCTGGTTTCAAATAATGGCCGGTTCTTTCAGGTTGATATAAAGATTTTTCTTTACCCATTACAACGGATGGAATTGTATACCAGTTAATTTTGAATTTATTCAATTCCCAAATGATGCACATTGTCTCGCATACCTCAGCTTTCTTATATGCTTCTTTTAGCTGGGTTTTAACAATTGGATTCACTCGTTGGAATCTACCATGCAACATTTTGTGGTTCAACCAATATATCGTACTAAAAGCCTTTGTGTTCATTAGTAATATTTCCAATGCACTCAAGTAAAGACAGACATTCCTTCTGTCACAACCCATGCAGACTGTAAAGTGAGATCACACTGATTACATTGGATCAATTTAATGTTTGCAAAGTTCCTAT
The DNA here is from genome assembly GCA_010016065.2 of Carybdea cf. marsupialis auct. non (Linnaeus, 1758). NCBI lineage: Eukaryota > Metazoa > Cnidaria > Cubozoa > Carybdeida > Carybdeidae > Carybdea > Carybdea cf. marsupialis auct. non (Linnaeus, 1758). The sequence continues at coordinate 41,177 of JAAAKL020000386.1, forward strand.
TGGAATGTTACTTTGCTAAGAATCCAGTGGAGATAAAGTTTACCAATTTATGGGTTTACTTATTTTAAAGGTTTTTTTATGTTATAGAGCATTAAATATACACGGAAGTGCTAAACTTCAACTCGAATGCCTAATCAAAAGTTTTTCGGTGTAACCCCAAGCGTAGATTATGCCAGCAAGATGGATTTCTCAACTAACCACGAAGACCATCTGCCTTTTAAAAATTGTATTTTTGTTGTCTACCCATTTCCTTACCAGTGTGAGGCTGACAATGTCGGACGCCCGACTTTGAGGTTAGTTGACATAATTTAGTGGCATTTTCCTTCTTGTATTCGCCAAGCATCAGCTTCTACAACGAAAGAGCCGTAGGGCAGCTCTTACTTAAAACCCCAGACTGGGCCAACATGCATACAAATGACAGCTTCCGTATAATCGGTAAAGCTGGATCTACCTTTTACTTTACCTTTCTTGAATCCATCCACATAAAAGCAAGAAAACCATTGCATCGTAGACAGAAATAATATTTCTTTCGTTGGGTCTTTTCAGATAACCATTCAGTGCTACGAGCACAAACTGATAAAAAACACCAATCTGACCGTCACAGTTCTGATTGGTTACTTTGAAAACACAGCTGGGTAACAGTTTAATTCCTTCCCTCTCGTGTTCCATTCTGATGATTTTGTACTCTTCAGAGTTTCAGACGAAAAAGGCTCTTCAGTACAAAAGTAGTTTTTTTATCAATTACATTTTATGAACTCTACCAGGCGTTTTTATGGTGTTGAAGCATTCTTCAATTGTAACCAATATTATATCATAGTTGGCATTATCGCCCGTAACGCGCCCAGAAATATAATCTAAAATGTTGTTTGTAAGAAACTCATCTCAGAGCGCCACATTTGCATCTGCAGAGACAGGAGGCTGATCCTCCTTGCTTCCTCTGTATTTCACCACGGAGATTTTATACCAACTTTTCAGTCACTGAACACCTCTAATTGAAAATACTATTTGCGTTCCCTGGAATCAAGGAACAAATTATCAAAGTATTGAAAGCCAATTTTTTCATCTTGATCCTGTTATTCACATATTCCCTAGCTCTGAAGTATTCAGAATTTGACAAGATGTGAACATCCCCAGCTCTTACAGAATATGTTTCCTAACATTAACTGATAACTTTCTTTCTTTATGGAGATTTTCCAAAATCTTGCCTCAATAGTCGCATTCGGTAATAGTTGATCTCCATATAGCACTGTAAAAACCTTCTGAAAGACCAAAAGGTCTTGTTGGACTAAATGAGCACTTCATTGTCAGCTAACGGTAAAATAACAAGTGTTATTTCGTGTAATATCAATACAACCATGAGTTATCATTATTCTATTCTTCTTAATTTTTCAAGGTTGATTGCTTTGGTGCTGGCACTGGACTTTGCCAAATGTATGGAGTGAAAAGTTGGCCACAACTCAAAACATTTCGAAGAGGTACATACGCTGCCGACTACAATGGAGCTCAGACTGGTGGTAAGTGGCAATCGAAGAAATATATTCAAAATTGTTCAATTTGAATTATCGTAAAGAAATCGGGGACGGTTTGCTAACGATACAGACATTCATAGTCTGTTTAAATCTGGAAGCATTCATTTGATGTACTCGCAAGAACAGGCAAGAAACCTTAATTAAAAATTGGGGATGAGGGATGGCTTTGTCAGTTACGAGGAAGAATCTATCGTTAGAAACACTAGTGAGACTTGAGGGAATGTTGCCGCTGTATCTCAAACTGGCTACTACTACATGAACTGTTTTATATTGGTAACAGTATTAATCAGCGATGTTTTGGCAGTAAGGCAGAGGGTGTCAATGCCAATTGCCTGTCATGCTGAGACGTAGCAACGGAGTCACTTATCTAGTACAGACATCTTTTTGGAAGCTTTCGAAAGGACCAGATGTCATAAATAACAACTTGATAAATGCAGTTCTTCAGTAAACGTGTTTTTTGAGTAGGTAAAGTGGCAAAACCATCCTGCTATTGTCCATCTTTTTTTTTCTTGCTTCATTATCCAGTGTGTCCTTGGATATGTACGACCAGTTTAAGAATAGAACAGCACAAAATACAATTTAAAAACATCATATTTGCTCAAAATTTCTTTTGATGGAGATAGAATAGCCTGAGTGTCAATATTTCTGGAGTGCTTTTCTAATAGACTCTAGCGGTTAAACAAATTGTTCCAATCCTCTGCAAAACACCCTTAAGAAGGATGCGTTTGCTGGCTTTACTTGACGTTGACTACGTTACTAAGATTTTTGTTCAAGATTAGATTCCTTTCCTATCATTAAAAAATTGAAAAGGTACATTTACATTTTTCATTCTTTTATTTGTGAGCTGTTGGGTAGATCAAGTTTTGTTGTGAGGGTCAAAAATGCACCACCGCAGTGGTCCCTGGAATGGTACGAAACTCCAGATGATTGATAATCTTTCCTTATTCCAGTATAGGGCCACTACAATGACAGATTTGAGCTCAG